>JAUZNJ010038658.1:0-11015 GCA_034780135.1 Jordanella pulchra
GTCTTTGAATTCAGCCTCTGTAGGTTGATAATTTACATTTCCATCAAATGATGTGGCCTCCTTTTGTTCCTAACACAATACCCAGTCCATATCAGAATCAATAAACTGCATGATTTTTTTCCCCATTGAGATCTGATGTGTTTTCAAAGTGTTCCTTTAATTCTTTTGAGCAGTGTATATACCATTTATGTAGGTAAATTTGTGAAATTAATACACAAGGTAAAAAAGAAGGTGCTCATTATATCTCAGTGTTGTAAAAAAGATACAGTATAAGTGTACATTGGCTTCCAACTGTGATGGAGGGTATGAAAACCATCAAAGGTGAGGGTTGCCAACTTCAACTAACGAAAAGCCCTTTGCAAATATCCTTTTTCACAAAATAAGTTAAGATTATGTTTACCACTGTTGGTTTGCTCTGCACTCCAAGTCTAAATCAAACCAACCCTAAACATTGAGTTCGGGAGAGGCACAAGGTATTTGTGTTCTGAAACAACTTTTCAAATTCCTCAGACAAGAAGTTCAAATAAAAAGCAGGTGTTATTGCAGCAGCCCTTTGACTATTTCTTAAGATAGATAATAATAAAATAAACTTTATATGCCTTGACAGACATGTTTTTCATGTTTTTTTAAATTTAATGAGATAATCAGGCCTTCTTAGCATAAGTCGTTATCTATTTCTGTGAAGGGAAACAAACCTTCAGTCAGTAATAGGATACACAATTTTTGCATCAAGTTTAAAATCTGCATCACCGCCAGAAAGGTTTTCAGTAAGCATGTGACCAATGTTTATCAGCCCCTGTGTCATGGGTCATAAGATAACCAAATGACTGCATGAGTGGCTTCCTCAATTTGTCAGCAGAAGGATTCAGTTTCTCCCATAAACAAATCCCACTGCCTCACCTTAAAAAAAGCAATTACGGGAAAGTTTTCCAGCTGACAGACTGCCAATCACAACTTCTCCAGATTCCTCCCACTTTAAGCTATTACTTTATTCCCTTATTTTGTTGACATGTGACTTTCAAAGGCTTCCACTCCACAATTTAGGGGCAAAGCAAAGGGAGTTTCTTCAAAGCAAATTTATTCTCTGGGATTTTTCTCAGTTTATTGATAGAAACACAGCTCAAAGAAATAATTTACATAGCGAGGAAACGTAATGAACTAACATGCGTTAAGTATTCAAGTCCCCCCCCTTTTTTAACTACTAACAGTACATTTATTCCCCAAAAAATAGGGCTCTATCACTTAAAATATCCAGCACTTATTCAAAAAAAAGGAATGTATGGACTTTAGTCTCATCCCTCTCATTACCTCAGAAAAAGATCAGAAACATGTCATCCTCTTCAGGAGGTCATCTCTGAAACCAGCCACGCGCCTTCAAATGATTCACCCCATTACGGAGCCAATCAGGCTATAATGAAGCACTGGGCAAACCCGCTGGCTGAGCCAGATAAATAATTTAATAGCACTTGTCATCCCTCTCCAATCCAGGCATTGCCTTCACTGAGGAGTAGAGAGACACATGAAGGCTTTCGATGGTAGAGGGACTTCACCAAACAGGTGACACTCCCCCACATCACTGAGGTCCACCTCCCACATCCTTCCCCCTCATTCACCTCCTCATTCTCAAATCAAACAGCCACCCTACCCCACCCTTTACTCTCCCCAATTGTCAGATGCCACGAGACTGAGAGATGGAGATAGTACCACTTCGTTACCAACCACTCACTTGGAGGCTTCAAACAGATTTCAGCTAATGAGGGAGCATTTAGAAACTCTGGGATGCCGACATCCAGGTAGAAGAAGATGAATGGGTGGAGGTGAGGAGTGGTGTGCAGTGGTGAGCTGCACACACATCCATGTACACACGAGAACATCCAAAACCACCTTCCTTTGTCTGACCCACACAGAGATAGTACACATTCACCTGTGCATACACACTTTCTCACACACATGGCTCAGGGTTGTCAGTGTGGGTGAACAAAGTGAATAGGATATGTGACTGACAATAAAGATTTCTTTTAACATCAGTGAGGGGGAGGCGGGAGTCCGGGTGGGAGATGCATGAGTCTGTGGAGACAGGCTGCAGAAGTTCGCATTACTCTGAGGGACCCGTCGACTGCATATGCCATCTTTAATGACGAGACCTCGCCAAACTGGCACCTATTCCGACAACTAGGAGGAAGAGGGAGAGCAAAGAAAGCAGAAAACCCCTCATTCTTTTTTTTTTCTACACCCCCACCTCCTTTAAATGTGAGTTTTAATAGACACTGCTAAATTTCTACTACTGTCTCCTTAAAGTTAATTCACCCACTTTTCTTCTTTCCCATTAAAAAGCTGTGACAGCAGCCGCAAACAGGACATTATTATTTCATATTATGAAAACAGGGTCTTTAGACGAATGGAAAGAGAAGAACTGTGACAAAAACGTTCTTAAGGAACCATGTGCAAAGCTGAGAAGTACCTATAACATTATAATGTAATCCTCATTACAGTATCTAGGTTATACTACACTTTACGGTCATCAGATTCAAAGGGAAATAAGGATAAATGACAGAAACTTGTAGCTTTAAGCAAATAATGAGGTTTTAATTATTGTTTCAAATGAATGTGTCTCTTCTTTAGGGGTTCGAGGTTTTAAAGTGACCATTAAGCTTTGCTAAACTCTGCTTTTCTCTGTCAACCTATCTGCCCTCATCTGCCTCATAGTCTATCTTCCCTTTGTGTACACTGTCATAAACATCACCACAGATATCTGTGAAGGTTCTCAATCACACCTCACCACAGATCACTGCTGAAAATTAAGAACCGGTTCTGAAAGGGGTCCTTTGGTCTGCAAATATCCAACAATCCTGACTCATCTAACCATGAGGATCCACCACTTGAGGATAGTGTTGTCATTCATGAATGATTCAAATGATTTGTTCAAATAAACAAATAGTCTGAATGAGGGCACCTAATCAAATTATTTCATTATCTGATTCTTTTGTTTCTTAGTTTGCAGTTCCAATTTCTGCTTCAACATTCTATTCCTCAAAATTTACTACATATTTTAAGCATTACCGATCCTCTTAGAATTAAAATATTTTTCTAATAGGTGTAAAATGCATATGTCCTATAATTCTTTACTGTAAAAAGGAGAGAAATTTGTAGTTATATCTGAACATTTTAACCATAGTATATTCTCTATAGCACAGCCATGAGATTTTAAGCTTCTGGACTTTTTTCAGATCCCATTCCTAAAAAGCAAACATTCCTAAAAGTACAGCCTTCAATCTATAAAATAAAAATACACTGAAAGCAAAAATGACATACACCCCTGGCAAATTTCACAACTGATACTCCTTTTACAATGGTTTCTTATGTTAGAGAGCAGACTAATTCCTATCAGAAACTAAATTCTTGCCTCAATCACTGTGGCATACCTAACTTTTGGGTTAGCTATATTTTTGACGGTAACTTAAGATTTTTTTTGAGTTTCTGAATCCATTATTTCTCATTGCACCATGAGGTTGTCTGAATGTCACCCTTTCTATCCCATTCAATAAAAGAGTTTTGTCCTTGTGACACCATCAGTGTGGAGCTCAGAATAGAAAGCAGTTTGAACACCCACCCACCTTTGCACACACAAAGAAAACACATATAAAAATGCCATGTAGCTATCCAAGAACCCCTCAGTCTGTTCCTTTTTCTCTAATTAGTAATTAACACATTCTTTTGTGCCGGCCTCTTTATTCATAGGCCGCTTCCTGCCAAAGAGTCAATCCCATTGCCAGAATCAGATTTACAGTTTGTAGGGAGTGAGGTGTGCATGGAGTCCCGGTCAGTCAAAAACTAATGGTTCTACTTTGGACTATTTAACCACCCAGCCAAACAGCTTGTAATGATTTTTTTAAAACAAGCAGTTAAAATGCAGTAGGATAACCTTTTGAAGCTGTGTTTATGGGGTTCAGTAGTTTTGAAATGGTTATCATGTGACATCAATGCAGAATTTATATCAGAGGTGGCTAGAGTAAAATACAGTTAAAGTAGCACTAGTACAACATAGTTTCACTGTGAAATAATGCTAAAAATAAAAAATGCCAATCCAGTGTTAAATTTTATATTATTTGGGAAAATTGTAAAACCATACAGAAAAGTAATCTTGAATGATGCAACAATTCTGGTTCTGTAAATAATAAACTAAGTTGGAAAAAGTCACATCGTGACAACGTAACAAATTATGGTAGGAGAAAAAGACATTTTCAAATCCCAGTTTTTTACAACAAAAAACTTTTGAAACCAAAACCTACACTAAGTATTGTATACAGGTTAAAACAGAGTAAAGTACTTCAACACTCCACCATATAGCACAGCAGGACAATAAAAAAAAAATCAACCAATTTATTTATTCACTCAGCTTAACAGTTTCATCAGTAATTCACATCCACATTCTATGGCAACATTTACTAAGCACAAGTGATTAGGGAACAGGAAGATGAAAAATCTTACAAACTAGATGTCTCACAATTCTGCCGCATTTCGGTTAAAGGTGTTTATTTGTTGTTTAGTGAGGTCACCAGAGCAACTTAAAGTAGAAGATATTCTATTTAAATACAAGTAGGGGTATTTCAAAATACTATTTTTTAGAATTAAAGGTGATTGCTCATTAAAACTACTAACAGGATAGAAGTTTTTTAAAGTTACTCAGATAAATGTAGAGATGTAGGAGATTGAGTAACTGCAACTACACACACATACACACACACACACAGACATATATACGTATATATATATTAGATAGACTGACGGATGGACAGATAGACAGACAGATAGACAGATAGATATATAGTTTTAAAATATTTAATACATCCAAATTAAAACTAATGTATGTTGTTATTATTGCAGTCATTTATCTTTTAAATGAGCGTAAATACAGACAACAAGTTAAAAGAGGTCTAACCCAAAAGATGTCAGTAACATGAATATGTTTTGCACCAGTTTTTTTTCTTTTCAAACCTCCTTCTCACTGAGAGTAGAAATCAGACTGGATGGTTGACTCTTTTCATAAATTTTAGTATCTTCTTATTTCAGGCTTTGCTGCCTCTTGGCTGCCATTTGTCGCCCGCAGGCGGCGAAGCCCATCTCTCCTCGCACAGTGCTCTTTTATGAGCTTTGCCTTCACTCTCTTCATTACAGCCTGCCAGGCGTCCTAGGTGGGACTTTCACACTCATCCCTCTGTCTGGATGCCTCCCTTCTGGCATTTATTATTTATTCTTTAACAGATATACTGTAATGTCCTCTTTAAACAGGCTTTGCTGAGGTGATTTAAGGCTGTAAAAAGATGTTCTGAAGGCCAGCCTTAGAAAACACACTTGTATATCGCAAGGGAGGAGGTTTCAGATTTTATGGAGCCGGTTTGTAGGCATTTGTGTTGAGGGAATTGGCTTGCAAGAGCTGGAATCTTATATATAGATTTGTAGGTTGAAGATCAGACAAGTCAGACAAACGATCAAAGTTATATATAAACAAAATTGCATTTACTCAAATTCTAAGGGGTTAACTAGACTATATGACGCTATATTGATGATGCCCTTAAGTTGGTAAACATTCTAACCTCATCTAAACCCCTATGGTGCAAGTCCTTTTTTTAATGGGAAAAGGAAAGACTCCTTAATGCATTAACTACAGATATCTTAATGCAATAAATATAAATAGCCAACGCCCTCTGCCTCTCATGAATACGGCAATTGAGATGATCTGAAGCTCTATCTTCACCAAACTTGACCACAAAACACTTACAACCTTGTTATTATCAAGAACAATGACGGATGAAACAGCATTCAATACCAACACTGTTGCACATTATGAATACCTAGTGGTACATTTTGGGCTTTCCTGCTATCTTTCAGGCACTTGTCAGTTACGTAGTCTGGAATATGCCTGGCAGATACCCTTGTATAACTTGATGAAGGGAGGACTATAATCTAGTCAGATCAGTGTGGTTGGAGATCAACTTGGTTGACCTTAAGAGAAAATTCTTTAACTCCCATTAGCGACATCCTCCCCCTGAAAGCTGCCCTACGGACTCTCTGGTTGCTGTTGAATTACCTGATGCAAGAGGTATTAACTTTTTGGAATTCATCAAGACTCCTTTTTCATCCAAGCATCACTAAGACAATGTTGATGGTAAAATACCACTTTTGTGACAGGAATATGGTTTCTTAGGTTAAGGAGTTTGTCAGGTCATGTACAGTTTTTTCGCCATGAAAACACATTTTCCTAATCTCCCACTGAATTGTTGATTCTGCTTCCTACCCTCCCACATCTCACTGGGCTTTGTTACAGGTTTGCAAATCTAAACTAGCCATTTGTCTTACTTCCCATTATCTTTCATCCCTCCAAAATTCTGTATCTGATTTCTTTAAAATGACTATTATTCTTATTTTGTCAAAAGAAAGCAAACAGTCAGAAATCAAGCTACTATTAAAATAACATCTTTCAATATTATTTTTAGTATTCAGTTTTATTTTACATCTCTAAGAATGCTACCACTGAATTTACAGCTTTTGTGATTTATTTAGCTTTTACTGGCCCTTTAATTCTGCTGCTTCGCTCTCACTCAACAGATCCTTGATCTCCAAACTTGTAGAGTTTTTCTTCTCCATTTTAAATGACATTTATATGAATAAACACCTTCTGAGAAACTTGGTAAGTAACCTTAAATGACATCATTTAACGAGGTAATTATGTAGATATATATATTTCTCAGGAACGCTCGCTCACTTATGCATAGGTGGAGTGCATCAAGTTTAGGAGAATCATTTACTAAAGTTAAGAACATTTGTTGAATCTGATGTGTCTCAATCGTAAAAGCCCATGGTGGGGGAAAAGTAAGAGATATTTATGACAAGAATACAAAAATGTTGTTGCATGAGGCCCATTGTCTCACCCCAATTTTTCTCCAAGTCAAAATCAAGGTGAGCCTGTCATCTGGTTTGGATGGGCAAGTGGAGAGGATAAACCAAGAGCTAAGACTAAGCTACAAATGGTATGTGGACAGAATGAATCCAGGTGGTCATAGAATCCACTATGGGTGTAATAATCACTTATTTCTCTTCTTTCCAGCTCTTTCAGTCTGTCCCCATTTAAAAAAATGAATAGCTTTCAACCACCAATACTTTCTCGTTCATGTTTCTTCAGTACAAATCTCCTTTCAAAACTGCCAGGGAGTCATATTTAAAACTTCTGCTGTATATTTCTGATTTGCACACCACAAGAGAACTCCTTCACCTACATACCAAGAGGGAAATAGGGTATGACTATCTACCAAGGACCCGATGATGCTTTTCAGCAAGAAAGTACTCCTCAAAACTTCATCTGTGTAGTCAGTCACATGGTTACTTAGTAGTTACTTAAGTAATTACTTACTACTTTTAAATCTTTGTCAAAGTGCAAGAGCCCTGGGGCATCAGGTCACTGGGCCGTCTACTTAGCTGGGATGTAAAACGGGATCTGTGCCTAACTGCGGTTGTAATGCCAGCCAGCCAGTCAATGATTTACTGTTAACTTTTTTTATTTTAAAAAGTGGTTAAGCTAACTTGGACCTCAAAACATCCTCTGTGTAGTTAGTTTATTAAGAGCTTATATTTGAAACTGGGATTGAAACAGCAGATCCCCAGCTCTTTAGGCCAGGGTCACTGCTTTCTAACCAAGGATGGGGACTAGGACCTCTGGCTAGCTGCAGCCATATTTTTGGGTAGTCAGTCAGTCAGTCTTTAACTGGTAATTATTTTTAACACAAGTCATTATACGAGAAGGTACTGTTCAAAACTTTTTTGTCTAGTCAGTTCATAAAGATTATAACCATACTTTTATTTATGCTTTTATAGAGTCGGAGTATTACTACTCTATTATACTCTATTACTATTACCCCTAATAGGCCAGTCTGGCTGCTAGGACTAGTAAAGCTAACCAAAGGTAGAATTAAGAAGAGAATTGTGAAACGCTGTCAGAGGCTCAGGAATTTGTTTCTGCCTGTTTGAAATTGTTCTGACTACAACTGAATATAAAGTGTTCATATAGCATGGGCTAAAAACTGCAAATGCAAGAATATAAAATTAAATTTAAAACTTTTGTCATTTAAATAAATGTAGGTATAAGTTATGAAATGTCTCTCCACAGCTTAGAAGAAATATATATTTTAAGTACAGTGTGTGTAGAATTATTATGTAAATGAGTATTTTGATCACATTATCCTTTTCATACATGTTATTCTACTCCAAGCTGTATAGGCTTAAAGGCCAACTATCAATTGAGTAAATCAGGTGATGTGCATCTCTGTAATGAGAAGGAGTGTGGCCTAATGACATAAACGCTCTATGTAAGGCATGCTTAAATATGAGGCAACTCCAGACTCGGACAAGGCAAAAACGAAAAATTTCTTGAAATTGCCAAACTTTTGAAGCGTGATCACTGAAAAATCAAGCGTTTCGTGACAAATAGCAAACAGGGTCACAAGAAGCATGTTAAAAAAGGGGCTAAATGATGGCCCATGAATTGAGGAAAATCGAGCGCGAAGCTGCCAAAATGCCATATGCCACCAGTTTTACCATATTTCAGCTGCAACATTACTGGAGTATCAACAAGCATAAAGTGTGCGATACTCAGGGACATGACCAAGGAAAGGAACGCTGAAAAACTATCGCCTTTAAACAATAAGCGTAGTATAATACATCAAGAATGGGCCAAGAAACATCATAAGACTATTTTTTCTGAGGTTTTATGTACTGATGAAATGAGATTGACTCTTGAAGGGCCAGATGGATGGGCCCGAGACTGGGTCAGTAAGGGGCAGAGAGCTCTATTCCAACTCAGACACCAGCATGGTGGAGGTGAGGTTCTGGTATGGGGTGCTATCATTAAAGGTAAACTTGAGTGATCTTTTCGGGTTTAGGAGGGAGTGAAGCTCAACTCCCAGACCCACTGCCAGTTTCTGGAAAACACCTTTTTCAAGCACTGGTACAGGAAGAAGTCGGTATCATTAAAGAAAAGCATGATTTCCATGTAGAACAACACTCCATCGTATGCATCCAAATACTCTATGGTGTGGCTGGTCAGTAAAGGTCTAAAAAAAGAAGATTTTATGAAATGCCCCCCTTATCTGTGCTGAAAGCACTACAAGAGGAGCGATTACAAATTCTGCTTCTACTTTTTATAAATATCGGCTTGCAGTACAATTACAAACTCGAGATATTATTCCTTGGACATCCGACTAACTTTAATTAACAACATGTTGACTAAAAACATTCTTTGTTGTGTTCTAAATATCTGAGGTTTACAGTACCTGGTTATTATCGTCATAAAAGAAAATAATTCCGTTAATCAGTTTTTAGTAGGTATTTTAAAAAGGGTTGGGCATCGGCAATCAATCAGAACTGGTTTTGAGGTTTTACTGTGAATTTGTTCTTCTTCTTAATTCATAGCACAACTTCCAAGCCTTTTTTAATCTTTGTTCCTCTTTATGTCTTTACAGATACCTGTCTTATTTCCCACGCCTTCTAGACAAAATGAAAAGTCCTTTAATGTAGATGTACTGGACTTGTTTATTTTAGTTCTTTTGGGATATATTTCATAAACAAAACCCACTAACTGAATGACTGATAATGAAATAGCCTAGTTCTTCTGTCTGCAAAAGTAACATATCACTACGTTAATGTCTAGTTGAGTGGAACTGAGGTGCAGTAAGCAAAGTTCCTTTTTCACAGCCTAGAACCACACAGCAACCGCAACAGGCAAAAAGTTTTAAAACTGTCTTCTAAGGCAGTACCTGCAGCATCAGACACTATATGTAAATGTGTTTAATGAGGTTTTAGACACTAAATGTGAAAGTGTAACTTTAAAAATCCATAAGGTTTAAATTAGAGATGATGTTTGATATCGATATATAGTGGTTGAAATACTCTGTGGCAGTAGCTGCATTCATCTTTAACTCCATTCTCTACTCATTTGTGAACAGTACCCCAAGATATTTGTAGTCCTCCACTTGAGGCGAGAACTCTCCCCCAACCTGAAGGGAACAAGCCACCTTGGTGGAGACTTGGACGATCTAATCCCTGCAATTCACACTCTGCTGCAAATTGCCTCAGTGCATGCAGTAGGTCTTGGCAGCAGGGATCTAGCAGAGCCATTTCAGCTTCAAACCAGAGACAGGATCCACTGGTCAGACCCCCTCCGGCCCTTTGCTGTGCTTAAAAATCCTGTCCATAAAGGTTATGAACTGGACCAGTGACAGAGGGCAGCCCAGTTAGAGTCAAACATGGCCTGGGAACAGGTCCGACTCCATGCTGGTAGGGTAGACCAAACTCCTGCTCCACTTGTACATAAATGGGATCTCCCTTAGTAAAATGCCCACAATTCCATACTTCTGAACCACCCCCCATATGGCACCACAGGGGACATGGTTGAATTTCTTCTCCAGGTCCACAAAAAACATATTGGCCATTTGGGCAAACTCCCAAGCAAACTTTAGCTCCCTGTAGAGAGTGTAGAGCTGGTTCACTGTTCTATGGTTAGGGACAAAGACCATACTGTTTGTTCAGAAGCCCAAGTTTGACAATCAGACATATTCTCCCCCACAGCACCCTGGCATAGACCTTCACTCTTTGATAATTTATAGTAACGCTCATACAGTTAGGTGGTCAAAAAATTAATCCTAATTGAGAACTATATCATTCAAACTCTTGTAAGCAAACTAACCTATAACATGTAAACTTTTAAGATTCTTCCTAAAAGAATTGAAATCAAAAAAATGATAGGAACCAGAATTGAAACAAGGAATCACAACATAGGACTAGTTTGGGAGACTAATTGTTGGGATCTGGAGATTTCCACCTTCCTCCAGCTGAACGCGCCGTGGGTCTCCTGGGCTGGAGCCCTCGGCACACCGGAGGATCATCAGACCATCAGGAGACCCTGCCTTCATAAGCAGCAGTCAGACCTTCCTTCGACGCCGCAGTGTTGACCAAGTTTGGTTAGC
>JAUZNJ010038660.1:0-11015 GCA_034780135.1 Jordanella pulchra
ACATTTGTTTACTACAAATGGCACCAATTCAAACCTCTGCAAGAATATCACAGACCTCATGAGTTCATGTCAAATACATGGTGTTCCATGGTGTTCCGGTAGCGGGGTAGGTTGTAACAGTTAGACAAAAGAAGCAAAAACGGAGGCCACACCATGTGGTATGCTTGAAAAAGAGGTTAACTGAATTAAAAGAACAATAGAAGAACAATCTCACTCTCTCTCTCTCTCTTTGACTGACCATAACTCAAATACACTCTGTTTGTGTGTGTGATGTACCTGGGTCTGGACGGTCAGTGACTTGTGAGGGTGTGTAGTCACACTCCTCAAAAATGTCAGAATTGAAGAGCCAAATACCAGTGGATTGGAAACGCTGGTATTGAATTATTCTCTTGTCTCCAGTGACTAACCTGTTATATGCTTACCTCACGTGGAGTCAGTCTTAAAAAAGACAGTTTGTTGCTGCTCCAATAACCTACAATGTATGTAAGGGAATGGTTGTAACACTATTTAAAAATGTGTTACAACCCACCCCAACCCTGTCAGCCACATTTAGCTAGCTGTAGTAGCATAGCTTTAGTCCAGGTCTGGGAGGAGATTCCTTATGAGACCATCTGACACCTCATCAGGAACAACCAATAACATCACTTTAGTGGTTTAGCTGCTGACTACCTGTTGGAACTCTCTGTTGTGGCAATGGAATGAACTGGCATGAATGATCGTCCAAAGTCCTTAATTCAGACATTTTTCCAACAAATATAGTGTTTTTAGTGAATAAAACTTCTCTGTAACTGTTTGCCTCCACTCAGCTCACCCTCACAGGACATGCACAAGCACATGTTGAAAGGATATATTCTTTAATGACAACAGGATAAACTTAAACACAGAGGAAGGAGGGTAACAGGACCAGGATGTCAGGACCAGACCTTAAGGAAACAGAAGCCATGGCTAAAATACAACAGAGATTAACAGAAGACAGGTGAGTGCAGTTAACTAAAACACAGACAGGTGTGGATCGTTACACCTACAGTTTCTGTGTTGATGAACATTTCATTAAGTTCTCCCTCCATCTCCTTTTGATTTGTTATTAAGTTTTTATGCATCCAATTTACATATTACTGTTAAAAGGATTTTTTTTATGTCTTTGTCAAAAATCTTGTCTATGTGAAGCTAAAGAGAATCAGACATCCACATGGTGTGATTACAGAGGCCATGTTCACTACCTTATATAGCAGTGACTGCCTGTTTTAGAGGGAATCACTCAAAAGGCTCTTTTGCGTCAAAAGAAATAGTGTTTTAAATTATTATCCACATAAAGCAAAAATAACAAATGCTATTAGTGATTTATTTTTGCCCTTCAAAATGTTTATTTGACTCTGACATTGTATTATATTTCAGTTTTCAAAGTTAGAGCAAATACTAGCATCTGGTGTCAAAAAGGATGTTATATATTTATTTTCATTGTTTTCAAATGAAAGTTTCTGTTTGATTCACTTAAACAGCAGCACCACCATTTGCCACGTCCAGAGACTCTGCTGTTATCTGCTCTCATCTCCAAACACATGGCAGTTCAGTGCAGTGCTGTAGACAGTAACCTCCAGTCTCACCCTGACCCCAAACTCCTATTTTTAGTCCTTTATTAGAGGATCTAGGGAGCCTTCACGTTTGTATTGTGCACTGCATGTAGCTGCTGGTTCACATTAGTAGTAAGGTTGATTTAACAAATAAAAAAGGATGTGTGGACATCAGCTTTAGTTGGCTTTTCTTCAAAGCTTATTGAATTTCTGTGACATACTGTATTCTGACTGGATTAGTCAGAATGGAGGTCAGGTTTCGGCCAAGGTGTGACCAAAGGAGCAACTGAAGCTGACAGCCAGATGGTTAAGATATGTATAAAGAAAAAGGCCTCAAGGAGGTTCTGGAAAACATTGCACAGAGTTCAAACTAGAATCCAAGGAATCATGACAGGCAGAGGCTGCGGCTGAAGATAAGAAAAACAAACTGCTTGGCGACAGGGTGCCACGGATGGACAAGATTGCTTGAGACACTGAAGGCCTTGCACATTGTTCGGCGGCTGTGATTTCCCTTCTACTTGTTGTTTTAATGTCACAGGGACAAATAGGGCAATAATCTGACTGGAAGACTGGAGTGACACTTCCAATATTTTAAACAGGGAACTACTACTACTGTAAATACTCAAGGAAAAATTTCTCAGCTTTACTTTGGTTGGTTGAAATGGAGGCTTGATAGGACTGTCAAACATCTAGTTCAGGAGGAACAATGCAGCTTAATCTTTGCTGTGGGAAGGTGAACCATGTCTTTACCCTCATGGATTTGAAGAGGAAACCAAGACAGTTTAGTTGCCTGGTCTACAGAAGTTTGGTTGATCCAGTGAAGTCTTGCAGCTCCCCCTCTGAGCCATTCTGTCCAGGGTTCTGTTGGAGTAAAGATGTCAGACCAGCTTTCAAGAACTACGTATATATGCTTCTTGTTTAAGCAAAGCAAAACTGTGTTTGCAGTCTTGGCACAAATTAAAGCTTGTTCTCAGATCGGCTACTTGTCCTTTATGCTTGTTAGAGACCTCAGGGTCTCATCTTTGCATTTTGCAGCTTATATTGCTTTTGACACTTTGAGGCCATGACTTTCAGGGTGCACTGGAAAAGTTCACGCCCAAGTATGAAGTGGCTGAAAATTAAAGTCAGCCCCAGTCTCCTGATAGGAAGTGGAGTGCTTCCTATGTAAAGGGACACCTTAGTGTCTTGTTCACGGAATAAAAGGACTGGAGCATTTTATCAATGAAACTGAAGCTAAACCTGTTTGTCATTCTCACAGATCTGCTAAAGTAACCAAACATTGTCCCCAATGAAGGAAAATGCTACTTCAAAAATGATACCTAAGAAGAGGTAGGCAGTAAAATTTGATTGTTACCCAAGTAACAGAAAAAAGTTTGATTTTAATTACATTTTTTTCAGACAGACAAATAAGTTATATAATGCAAAAACTCTGATGCGTTAAAACATAATAACTAACTTACTAAAAACATTTCTTCCAATTAATGAACAAAGATACAGGAAACAAATTCAAAATCTCCCCTTTTTTACAGCTTAAAAAATAATAATTAACTTTAAATAAAGAATAACAAAGGGTCCCTGTTGAGAACTGTAAGACAGCGTATATTGTTCTGAATTAAACAGACCTTAAAACAGCCGTTAAACAGATCGATTGTTTACAGAAATAGTTTTACCTGTCTTGCAAAAACAGGAAGCTTGCATCATCTAAAAGTTGTTAAAACAGGAAACCAAGAGGTCAAGTGATATTCTGAAAGTTTATGATCTTCCCATGACCCCTAGATAAGTTCTGCAAACAAAAATGTATCAGACAAGAATAATATTCTGATCCAGGATTGTTTCTGTGAAATAATCCAAATTAGGTTGCTTCTGTTTACATTGTTAAATAATGAATCAGAGTTCAGCTAAAAGACTTAAAACTAAAGCATATTTGCTGAGTTTATATCATTTTTACTGCTGATATTAAAACCAGTACAGTAGCCTACTAGATCCTTTTTGACGCAATGATTATTGTTGCCTTAATGGGCAAATACATTTTCAAATAGTTACTTTATCATAAAACTGAAAAAAAATATTTACTCAAATTAAATAAATCATAGAAACAAGGATAGGTTTTAATTGTGAACATTTCTTTCTATCCTTAAAAATTGACACATGTAGAGGATATAGGTCAAAGAAAAAATTCAGGACAGATCCCATGTCGTTGCAAGATTTCACCCCCCCCTCTCCTCCCGAATCCATCGCTGCAGGAAATGGCTCCTTCTTATCCATGTGCTTATGGGATGAGACATGGGAGAAATGACCAAGCTGAGCAGCTAGGTCAGCCTTGTTTGGAATCTGGGACCTGGAGGTCTACCAACAGCGGTGCAGTTAAATGCAGGAAGGGAAAAGTGTGTTCAAACACAATCTGTTTCACATGTTCCATCGGACTACCTGACAAGCATCTGAACGCTTCAACTGGGGATTTACAAGTGTGCCTGACATACAGAAATGTCTTTGAATAATGTATAGGATGACTTATAGCTATGGCTGATATTTATCTGATGTGTCGTGTTGAGGGAGACTTTGCCATGAAACTGGAAATATCATGAAATTCAATTTCATTTAACAGGTTGAACAGTTTTTGTATTTTTCAGTTAGGTTTTTGATTTTTTTCTAACTTTTGGTTGGTTGTTTAAAGCAATGATGAAGCATTAAAGTTGTATTTACATGCCATGATGGATTTTTATCAACACCTGTCATCAATATGTAATAAATACTTCCTGGGTTTTAAAGCAACTGTTTCTAAACCAAAATAGTTGCTGTTTGATTCACATATACAGAACTGTTACACTTTATAATATTTTGTCTTTTTTGACTTTTTAGATCAATGGAAGAACGTCCAGCTGTGCATGGCACCGGCTGTAAAGTTAATTTAATTCAGTGTGTTTTTCAAGAAAAACGCAGAACATTTAGGAATGTAATGAAATAATCATGTATTTAGAAAGAAAATTACAAGCAATACACATTGTGTGTATGATGACCTAAAATGCTACATGGTTCACTTAATCCAAGATGGATTTAGATGCAAACAAATCAGAGTTTTATAAATCGGAAAAAAAGTTGTATAAAAATGAGACCATAAACTCCAGTACAGTACCCTGTAGCCTGTTGTTTGCTGTTTTGACATTTTTAAGCTGGAAGAATCCCCTCAAAGAATGAAAAAGCTTCACTTCTTTTAAAGTTTTTTCTCTAAACATTTTTAATATTTTTCTTTTTGCGTATGAGTTTGTTCTGTCAAGGGAGACTAGAGAAACAGCGTGTTGGAACCGGTTGCAGATTTGCAACTACTACATTTTTATTTTACATGATTATTTCATTGATCATGTTGAACAAAATGCTTTAAATTAATTGTTTTTTATGGCAGCTTGTGTCTGGTTTTGGAAGCAAAATGGACACAGAAAAACTACTCAAAGATAAAAAGATGTCAAGGTGAGAGAGGGAAAAAGTAGATAAAGAAAAACAAGTAGATATATTAAGCTGTTTCATAGCAGATGCATACTCGTTTTTGCGCATTTATTTGTGAGACTATGCCTTTTTTCATACATTTTTGTATTGCATGCGTTACAATGTGGTTGCATGTGCTGACAAACAGAGGAAGAGGTGGTCTTTAGTTAAGCTGTGGGAGCATAAAAGGGGTTTGTTGACCTCAAACAAGCCCGGGAGCCTCTGAATCCAAAACCACTGCAGTGCTTGGAGGACACCGACCCGAGAAGCAGCACAGAACAGTGTATCCACAGCCCAGGACCCAGCAGGGCCCCACAGGCCAGTCCCACATCCTCCCTCAGCCTCCAGCCCACTACATCCACACAATGCTGTCATGATTTAATGTAACCTTCAGATGTGCAAATGTGTGACAGCCAGAGACTGGACTCCACAGGATTATAGAGAAGTGTTATTGTGGAAGTCATAGTTCATATCTGATTCATATCCGTTATAACTAAACAACAAAAATAGATATATATTACTTCCCCCTACGCAAAACAGGATGTGAGGAAACATTCATAATAATGATACGTTACATGATATGCATGATACAACACAATATTACAAATAATACAAAATATTTTGTTGATAAATTACTTTATTTTGTTTATTCTGGGATAGATTTTTACTATATGTTGTTGTTTTTCATTTAAAACTGTAAAAAGTTGCTGCCTTCAATGAACCAGATGCTGTGAAGGCTGCCTTCAAGTACAATGAGAAGTCAGAAATAGGACACATGTTGACATGTTACAGAACCCATTTCTCTGCTCTGTGCCCAAGCCAGGTCTAATGGGATCTGGTGTTTTCTGCTTCACCAATCAGCTCTCCAGCTAAAAATGTATTGAGAGAAATATGGGCTTGTGTGTACAACTGGGGGCCTTTTGAGCGCAAACTTTCCAAATCTGATGATCGTATCATCAAGCTGTTGCCACCATGTTGGGGATTGTGCTACTTTTTGGAGAGCTGTGTCCTATTTGTGCTTCGACACTGTTGTTCTGCTCACTGGAGGAGCAGTACATATGAGAAAGATGAGGTGGGAAATGTATACTAAATGCACTGAGCAAAGCTTTATTTTATTCCCTAGAGCTAAACACGTAGCAGGAAATGAGCTAAGTGTTGTTGATAACTGGAAACTGTGGTCAGACTCATTTTGGATTGACTGGAAGTCCATTTAGAAACCGAAGGTCCGTACAGGAAGCTCACATTAGTCACTAAAGTGGCCGCACTTTAAGGATGAAAATGTAACTGTAGAGTGTATTCAAATTCATAGTAGTCATAAAAAATCAAAGAATGGCCATAGAATTTATTTTTTCATTAAATCTGTACATTAACATACAATCATTTATTTAGTTGCACTTAAATAATAAAAATTACAAAGCTTATGGTGCTTTGACACATTTAGGTAAAAAAAAAATTGGACAGACTCATTTTTGTGTAATTATATTATTCAGAGGTACTGTCCAGCAGTGCTTAGTAATGTCTCTTTATTTGCATACTTGCTGATGTTGCCGTGGTGACACGAATCCTCTTTGGCCAGACAGGTGTGAAAAACACACATGTGGACTGTGTGGTGACGCTCTGCAGATTGTGAAAAGCAGCAGGACTAGAGCAGGTCATCTGTAATTTCATCATCTTGTCAACTACGCAGCTGAATGAAAATGAAGCCTGTGGATAATCCTGAGGGAACATTACACATCTAAACATGCAGAGCTGCAACTGTGGATACAGCTGGAGATCACTGTCGCAGTGCAAAAATTCTTTGAAGGGTATCCACACGGAAATATGACTTTTTATCTAAGGATGAGGTATACAATGCCATATTTGACTGCTTTTTAAAGAAAATATTATTAGAAGATATGAAGTAAACCATATATTTCTTTTACCATTTTATCGTTATTTTTTCATTATTTTGTCATAATTTCCTACATTTGGATACATCAAGGGATTTATAAAGTGATTTTTTTTTTGTTTTTTTTTTTATTTTACTTTAATTTTACTCTTGAATTAAAATATTTTAAACACATATTTTAACTGGTGACTCAGGAAACTAATGCACTTCTACTTTTCAGCAACTCTTCCCCATTTTGTCCATCCTAAGTCCATTGCTGTTTCTTTTGGGCTTGTTATGTCAATAATTATCTATCTTTAAGAAGGAAAACATTTTTTCTTATTGTTTTACCAATGACTTTCAGGCCTATTTACCATCAGTAATCCGCTCATAGCACATAATCATCTGGTAAATATCAAAATCCAGATGTGGTTAAATTTACTGTTATTAATCCACAGTGAGGCGACGGTGATGAATTTATGAAATCTTATCCTCTCAGTTCAGCAGATGGTATTGGTTGCTATAAGCTACTTAGAATCCTTCTGCTGGGAGAAATCTTGGTTTAATTCAGTACTGCTCCCTTAAGGAACCCAGTCACATACCATGCTTATTAAAGAAAACCACCAAAACTCAAAATAAAGCAATATGCAGTCAGTTTATTTTCTTTGTACTGACATCTATATCAGTTGACATTAGTGCATAGAAACAGGTCCAAACGCGAGTAGAAGAGAATCTACAGGCGCATAAAATCAGAAATGTAGTGGTTATGAAATGTTACGAGACTCGTGGTAGAGAATCTGCATGTAGACTAGTTTTCAGTTTCAGTTTTGAATAAAACTGCTTTTATGAGTGTTAATAACACATTATGCACTTTTAATAGAATTCTGACTTGAGACTGAGAAGGATTATTCCACCCAATGCAACTAATAGAAATAAACATTGCTGTACCCTTTCACCACCTGCTGGCAGTACTTACTCAAACATCCATCTACTTCCCATTGGCGACTTTAGCTCCAACTTTAGAGGACACCAGTGTTCATATTGTATTCCAAGCACTACTCAGAATATAACATGATAGATATACTTGGCATCTAATATTTCTTGCAGCTTTTCACACTTGATCTTGGACATTTTTTCTTACATTCTAAAGAGAATGACATGTCGTACCTTCTGCCAAGTAGTCTTGTTCTGATAAATACCTAAAATGCTTACTTTGACATTGTATACATTGTACGTAAACAGACTGGGGTACTTGTATTTGTACTCGTCGTCCTGTGCTTCATCGGTGACCGGTTTGCAGGGGCAGCAGACTCAGCAGATATTCCCAGACTTCCCTCTCTCCGGACACCTCCTCCAGCCCTGCTAGGGGAAGCCTGTGGTGCTTCCAGGCCAGTTGAGAAATATAGTCCCTCCTGTGTTTTCTAGGCTCCCTCCTGGTGGAACATGCCTGGAACACCCCCTGAGGGAGGTGTCCAGGGGGGATCTAAAAAAGATGTCCAGGAGAAGCGGCTCTACTCCGAGCCTTTCCAGGATCAGCTCCTCAGCCTATCATTAAGCGGGTGCCCAGCCATCCTATGCAGAAAGCTTAATTCAGCCCCTGTATCCAGGATGTCCTTCCTTCAGTCATGATCCAGATTTCATGACCACAGGTTGCCTTTTTGCTTAGCTGTCTGTCCATTCTCCCCTCACTCCTGACGGGTCAGACAAAGAGTAGTTTAAAAGACCCCCGTCATGACAGAAAGATCGAGGCACCTGCAATGGTTAGTATGGGGGAGGACTGGGGTTTGTCGACAAGCCCCTGGAGGCTGGGTTCTTCCTCATGGGACCCAGCCGGGCCCAGACTGAAGGAGTGACGCAAGGCCACACTCCAGTGGGCTACCACCTGCAGGGGGAACCATGAAGGACTGGTTCAGAGAGGATTGGACAGCAGCCAGAGACGGATGCCTCAATGACGTGATCCAGAGCTACTGGGGTTGAAATTAAATAGTCAGTTCATGACATCGGTCCTTTAAATTGAATGAACAGAGCAGTTATGTTCACTGCAGTGGGAATCTATGATTATTTCATCTATGATTATTTTTATACGGTTTTCCTTAAGATGTTTTGCATTATCCATACCTTTTCTTAAAAGGGATGGCATGGTGCCCTTTGGCATCTTTTTAAGTCTTTCCCTACTGATTGTGTTCAAGAAGTTGGAGTCAGAGAAGATTCAGAATCTAGTTCTGCACCAAGGCCAGCTGAGGAGAAATGTTGATAACAGACTTCTTTAGGCTAGAAAGAATTTACTCTCTACCCCTCCTCTGTGATCTATAAAATTGTGTGCACACCTTCCTTCAACACTTTTTGCCTCCCCGAGAGCAGGAGCCTTCAAACACGTTATGGCTTTGAATACATTTCTAAAGACAAAGATTGATCTTTCTCTGTTGTACTGAGTGGTGTTCTCTCTCTCTTTGATAAATAAAACTTCCACAACATTTGAGTCTTCAACAAAGTGTAACTTTCTTTAGAAAATCTTTTAAAAAATGTAGTTATGCTTTTGTCTTCACTCACCTGGACTATGTAACATATTATTTGTACGGTCTAAAAGAGAAACCCCTGCAGCATTCTCAAAGTCTTATAATCTGTCCGTTGGCTCCTCTATCTATCTACAGATACTGATCATTTTAAAATTCTATTGATCATTTTTAGACTTGATAAAGGTCCAACCTCATTATTTCTGGTTAATCCCCTAAACATGATCATTCCAGTCAACTAGACGGTTTCTTCTCAAGGTCCAGAGATCAAAATTAAAATGTAGAGGTGACCAAATTTTATCGGAGCCTGTGCTCACCTCTGCACATCCACACTGCTTACTCATTCACATGTCTGTTAAAATTCAACTCTTTTCCTTGGCCTTTGACTGTTTAGAATATAAGAAGCCTGATTTCTAGTTTCTAGAACTCGTATGGCTGTCTTTTATGTCCTCGGTTATATTTTGCTTACTTCTTTATTGTGTTGCTTGTTTGTTAAAGTAGGTAAGTAGGTTGTTAAACTTTATTTGGCTTGAATATATTATGAATAATTCTGTTCTTCATTTGACTCAGACACTAAAAAAGAAAATGTTGCTGCAGCACCTAATTATTATGGGTAAATCCATTGAAAGATTGTGTTGAAAAAATAATTAATTGATGTGATCCACATACATCAAGAGTTATTTTGCTCTGACTGAGGCCGTTTTAAAACATTAGTTAACTACAGTTTTCCTACATGGGAAACTTTATATTTACAAAGCTTGTGGTTGCTGTAGTGGTCTGACTGCAGACTCCACTAGAGCAATCTGTAACAGCTATAGCATCAAATGCTGTATCTTCATCCTTTATTAATGTGTTGTTGCTCCCCTTGAGAGAGAGATTCCAGTTGCTTCATATTCTTGGTTTAAATGAGAAAACGATCCTATTCATCTGTTTGTTTTTTACAAATTCCAACCGCTTTTCCTGTACAAAGGATCTGTGAGCGTTTACTCCAGCTCCGCTGCCGATATCAAGTCAACTATAAATTGAATCCATTTGAGAAATATGACTAGAAAATTGTAAAATGTTCCCCCTGGTGTGGGAGTTAGTCTCTGCCTCAGGTAGAGGAGTTGTACTATCTTGGTATCTTATTCACAACTATGGTAGCATTGAAAGAGAGATAGGACAGATTGGGGCTTATTTTGCAGTAACGTGGGCACTGCTGTCTGTTGTTGTAGAGTAAGGGCTAAACCAAAAGGCCAAAGCTCTGGATTTACTGGTCCTTACTGGTTCTGTCACATACGGTCTTAAGATATTGATCATGAGACGCCAAAGCTGCAGAAATAAACTACGTCCATAGACTAATAAAGCTCAGCTATTAATTAGGTGATGCTTCTCTGCATTAAAAGGAGTCATTAAGGGGGTTCAGACATTTGATTGAGATGCTCCCTGACCAGACACCTCTCTTTGGGGAAGACGCAGAACTCACTGGAGGAACGATTTATCCCATATGGCCTGTAAACGAATCAGCTGGAGGATGGATGGATGGATGGATGGATGGATGGATGGATGGATGGATGGATGGATGGATGGATGGATGGATGGATG
>JAUZNJ010038662.1:0-11015 GCA_034780135.1 Jordanella pulchra
CTGTCTGTCTGTCTGTCTGTCTGTCTGTCTATCTATCTATCTATCTATCTATCTATCTATCTATCTATCTATCTAGCATGTTGAGTTCTTCCAAACGATTTGACCAGCTTCCATTGCAGCAGCTTAAAAACAATTTTGCATTAAGCGTACATGGCACAATGAATAGTCTTAAGCTATATCACAGTTGCAAAGGGTTAGGCTTTAAATATTACAAAATATTCTGTGATATCGTTACCATGGTTAAAAGTCTCTTTGGTAAAAAGTCAAAGAATTGTGTGATTATTATTCATACAATATTATACAAGCAGCAATAAGGAGATTCCCAGGGCCTCTTGAAAAGAATCAAGCCCATGGCATCTCAGGTTCATTACCATACTATCAATGGCTACAAGATGCTTTTCCACACATTTGTCCATATTTTGACCTCACACCTTAGATGTATGGTAAGGAAAAGTTCATCTTATCTCCCGTTTTCAATTAATCTCCTAGGCCTAGTTAAAGTCATGTGCAAACAGGATAGAAACAGTTGTTTTCCCTATTTCCATCACTCCCAAAAAAACAGGTGATGTGTAAATGGAATCTAATGGTTCTTACACTGGACCCATAAACTCAAGGCACTATTTTTTGTTTTGAATCTCTTACAGTGAGTTTTGGGTGTTTTTATCTCTTTTCCAATCCTCAATGCATGTTTTTGCAATGTAAATCTGGGTCCTGGTCTAATCTGTAAGCCTTGGCTAAAACAAATAGTCCTTTAAAGATAGATTCTATAGCTTTCCATATAGAAGTCCCAAGAAAATAGTATAAGATGCTGAAAATATTAAAAGTATGCTTTAGTTGCTTGTATCTTTTAAGATATTAGATGGGTAACAAAAAATGATCCACCAGTGATGTCGCTGAACCAGTTGTTTCTTTTGTTTTTCTCCTGCCAAATGGAAATTTTTTTTGCATGTTTCTTTCTGAGATGGGACTCATAATCTAGTCCTATATGCACGGTCATAAATGAGGCTCCTTGTCTCGTCCACCTTTTAATACAGAAAAACACAAAGATTAAGTCAAAACTACAAGTTCATGCTACTTCTTAAATTTCCTGACTTCTCATAGGTTCTAGTTTTATATATCCTTCACTAGGATGAAGTCAACATTTTCCAACATGTTGAATCCTGTGTAATGTTTTCCCTTCTGCTCTTGTCTACTGTTATGGTTCCACCTCTCTCCTTTGTGCCTCCTCTCCTCTGTGTGCCTCCCTCTTCTCTCCGGCCACTTCCGCTAAAAGGAAATTTCCAAGCGGGAGGACTTGCATGCCCAGCTGAGCCTAATTCAGCTGCCTGTAGACTCAGGGGTATGTACAGCTCTGCAGCCATGCCTTTCCTCCCTTCCTGCCTCCATTTAATCAAGTAACCTTCCTGCTTAGATCACTCTACCTCTCACCAATCCCTCTTCATCCCTTTTCCCCTCATCATTCCCTACAGCAGCTTTGCAGTGATGCCATAGACTTCCCAAGAGCAATTTTTTTTTTTTTTTTTGCAGACACGCAGCTCATAAATGACAGAATGATAAATAGCATTAAGGAAGCCATTTTGCATAGCTAATTTGACAGGCTAATATGTAGCAGACATTAATATAGATATTAACATTCAGCTCTTAGCAATGCGAGGTTATAGAAGCCTTTAGGACACTACTGAGCCTTAGTGGAAAACAAAAGCTTTCTAAATTTTCCTTGGTAATTCTGAGCTGTGCAGATTTATTTTGTTATTTTTGTTTTTATCAACGTTGAGAAAAAATCTTTGCTCTTGCCAGTCCAATCCAATAAAGTAGTAAATGGGAGCTTTTCCAAGGCTTTTGGATGGACGCTGCCACCTCTCAGTGGTATAAATCAGTAAAAAAGATGAGCAACTGTAAAAGATGAGCAAATAACTGGCTCTTTCTAGAGAAGGCAAACACTATGATTCCCCAAAAGCATTCTGACTTCAGGCATTTGCTCTAATTAGCACTAATGATACAAAAAGGACAGACAGAAGAAATACCAAAGCTTATAAATCTAACAAAAAAAATTTAATCGGGTGATTTTTTTATTTCCACAATAACACATCCAGGAAGGCTGCCCTTCATCTTTACCACTTCTTCATGCACAAAGTTAAGCAACAGAAAGACAATGGTTAAACTGAGTCACATTCAACAAAGTCACTGGAGTAATGCTGCCATTGAGAGGTAGTTGCTAACACTAGAAACGAGAAATCCCAAGATATCTTAGGTTTTCTTTCTATGTGACAGTTTAAGATTTCAGTGTTTAAAGCACATTTAATGCTAAAAGCTATACAAGCCACATAAGGTTAGGATAAGTTGTACATAATCACTTTTGCAATTGACCGACTGCTTGACCATAGAAGTAAAAGGTGTTTTTGATGAAGTTGGGGATTTGCTGTAATAGTAGTGACAGTGTGTATAGCAATTTTACGTCACCCTTTTTGCCAAACAAGCTGTCAAAACATGTATCCCATCAGCTGCAGGTTCACATGGTTCTGCATGGTTTTACTAATTGCTGAAACAAACAGACTGATGTTTCAAACTCCTTGTTCTGTTGGACATGCTTTTTTCTCCCTGAACATCAGATTTCACATCAATGATGTTGACTTATCAGCTGCAATCAGCACTTTATTCTGACCATCATTTCAGATCAAATTCTCTTCTGGGGTTGCTTAAGATCTCCCTTTTAAATCTTAGTTTATTAAGTTAAAGAGAGAGTGGTAAAATTGTACTTTTTTGGGAAGCTGCCACTATAGCCATATAAAGCCAGATAGCTTGGTAGAAAATGGATGAATCCAGGTACTTAAACTTATTTTGTTTTTTTAACAAATATTAGACCATGCAGATGGTTGTAGATTTTCTCCTCTTCTTCTTGAAGTTTTCTGCTTGAGATCCACTAACTAACTAACAGAAAGGCACAGAAAAGCTCATTGGATGTTTATTTGCTGATATATATGGTGATTCAGATAGGAGTCTGTTGGACCTTCAGTGCTGTAATTAGATTTTTTTAATTTTAGTAATTAAAAAAATCTCACACTGCAATGTTTTAATTTTATTTGGTTGAAGATGCTCTAATTAGAATTTAGCAAATGATCTCCTCATTGCGGAGCTGTGGCAAGAAAACAACAGTCCTTTTCAGATTTAAATGTGTGCATTCTAGATTTTCAGTCTTTTTCAAAACCTAAATTGTGCTCTTGACTAATGTTCAAATTTGTTGTGGCAGATGGCAGTTTTATTGGTAATACACATGAACGCATGCAGAAACAGTTACTTGGCTTCCTGTTATCAGCAGCATCCTTCGTATCCCATTTACAACCTTTTTCAAGATCCTGTTTGCGGCTCTTCTCAGTTATCAGTCAAACAGGAAATGCTACCATCTTCTTCTCGCAGATCCAGTCCTAAATTGACATGGGAAAGTGTGAACAAGCAATGGAACCAGCCAGTTTTAAGATTAGGGATCACCTTCAGGCTTCTTTGTTCCCTAATCAATGTTATCTCAATTTTTATTACCTTCGCATTTTCTGCCTGCCCTAAATGTTAGAAAAAGACATGCTAGCAATTCACAAAGTAGACGAGAAAGGCTTTTGTATGTTAATGCACTTCATAAGTCAAGTTTAGAGATTTCTATGAGAGCAACCAGAAACAGTCTTTTAAAAGCCCTGCTACCGGTACCAAGATTCCTGATTTACACTAAAAACAAAAAGCTTTTAGTGTAAATTGTCTTCATGACAGTTAGTGTACACTTCATTGAAACAGAGTGGAAAACAGCCTGACAGCATATTAGAGCGACATACCCTGTCTTTTAATGATAATTTTATATCTCTGTGCATTGAACATAAGCCTTTAACATTTTTTATTCATCTTTTTTATTCAGTAAAGTTTTTTTAAATCTTCTAAATATGTTTAAGAATGCATAAGAACATTTTTTTGTTAATTCTGTCAATATTTGATACATAATGATTAACATTTTTTTCCACTTAGCATTGTAAAAGAGAAAAAAGTAAATGGAAATCTATGTTATGGAAAGATTTCCCCGAACATACATAAAATCCCCTATGCTTCACAGGACATGCTAATCAGACGGGGTACGAAAGTATGGTATTAATTGTAGGTAGGAATATGCAAATGCAAAATGGTCATAGAAGTAGAAAATCTAGAATAGGCTGTGAAAGTAGTACAATACATTATATATCTACACCTACATTTTCTTTCCAGCTTGTGAGAAGAATCAGGAAAGTAATTTGCCAGTTCAGAAGGTGGTACATGGTGGTTTGGTCCAAAGGCTGTTCTTCCGACTGTTTATTCTCTTTGCTACCACAGAGGTTTGACTCACTCAGTCTGCATTTCATTTATAGGGAATCCACCTGGCACCCTCTTCTTTTTTAATATTATCTGTGGGCACCAGTGCAGCGGAACAAATACAAAAAGTACAACTGCAAGTTTCTTTTTATTTCCAACAAGCTATTTGAGAGAAAGTCCATATACAGAAGATATACCAAGACTAAAAGCTTCTGAAAAAATTTAGACAAGAGATAGGGATATGTTAAATGATTAGTAAATATTCTGTGGACAATGCCTTTAAAATTACTGAGATCCTAACTGTTAAGAACATCCACCTTTCTTTTGAGTATTGATATCAATACCAGCCACCCTAATTGAATTGCTCTTATTTCAGTTTTCAGTGACAGAGAAAACTGGGACATATATATTGGTATCAAGGTTTTTTACTCTATTTGACCTATCAGTTTTCCTTACATTAAAACAGCAACACTCAGATAGGCTTAGATATCATTACTTCTTAGTTAGGGTTAGACGTTAAATTTACCACTCTTTAGTGTTCAGTCAACACAGTTGTTTGGTTAGGACTAGTCATCACAGCTGCTAAGTTATAACTTCTTAAACAGTTGCTGATCAACCTTTCATTGCAATAATATTGAGGGACATTATCATGGCTCTGATCATGGCAACCATGGATGTAATTCCTATTTTGCCTATTGTTTTTAAGGGAACAATAACTAATAATGACATGAAGTATTGCGAATTAAACAACACACAAAACAAAAAAGTGTCATGAAGGTTGCCAAGTCAAGAAAAATTAGGATGTAGCACAAGAAACGTAGGGAGACTGTTTAATTTTGCAATCGTGAAGAATTGCCACTGTCATGTCTAGTCCCCTTAGCAGCCTAAAGTTATACAGTGTTGCTTTAATCACCCCACAAACTAGGTTGCCAAATGAACCTCATAAAAAGATAAGTCAGTGTTTCACTCACCTGGGAAGGGTGGATACTTTAACCTGTAACTGAGACTTTGGGCATACCTTAGAATGTAGTTCATTTGACTTGGAGGTACTCCTAGGAATTTGAAGTTCAATTTTAGTTAATTTTTAAACCTGTTAATCTTTTATTACAGATACTTGGAAGGTATAACATTACACATTCTTAAATCGATTTATGCATGGCTTCCAAACACTTATACTTTAATGGAATAATGAGTACAAAATTTAGAAACCAAATCTACTGTCAATATTTTAGTCACGTTTTAAAAAGTTTAATTACATTTTGTGATGACAATTAGCTTTTAAATCCAACTTCCGTGTTTTGTCTGACAAATCACATTGAAAGAAGTTTTCAAAGTAAGGCTGCATGTTTTAACAGGTTCTGCTCTGATACTTCTTTTGTCAATTGTTTTACAAGGGGGATATTATCAAAACTGGTTCAGAGATTGATTCTGTTACACGGAGTAAGGAAGATGTCAATGGTGGCAAAAAGGATTTATCACCCTCTTCAGGTAAGACATCAACTGGGTTACATATCAATTTTTCATTTTGTGAATTTCACGAAATGAAATTTCAGATTTCATCAAGAACTGATCTAAACCTTCTGACATGAGAGAAAATGCACTATGTGGTTGCTAGAACGTTTTTTTTCCTCAAAGTACACTCTTAATTTTACCATACCTGCTGTATGCTTCTGGTGTCTTGTTCTAGATCAAATTCAGTGAGCATATCTCTGGCTGTCCCTGTTGTCAGCATCAAATCAGGACAGCAACATTACCCATAACTTTTAATTTGCCTCCTCCCATCTGCTTTACACAGATGGGAAATAAGGCGTGAACTTTTCAAATGTACTGTACCACCACCCTTCATTGTCTTCATGTGCTCTTAAAACTGTTTACACATTTTCGAGACATACATGTGTAGGGCATCAGGGCGGGCATATTCAGGGCACTGGAGGTGGGTCAGCCTTTCTGGCTTTGCTTCCGGTACTCATGCCCCCCTGTGGTTGTTAGAATGCAGTCACTTAGGGATTAGGGTGGGGGCACAAACCTACCCTTCCTCCAGTTTTAAAAAGACCGTAGTTCAACAGCACTATATCTGAGGAGGACGGAGCTGGCATAGGATCTTTCACAACTCTTTTTTATCCACTCCGCCTGGGGATGGGCCCTTGGAGTTGGTTATGGATTGGCTAAGGTTTCCGGCTCTCTTCGAGTTCTCTGACCTTTGGTTCCCCTCCTATGGTTTCAATGTCCTGTCTGTCCACTTTATGTTGGCTACCCACTCTGGCAGTGCGGTTTATGGGGGGAGGGCCTGTAGAGGGGCTGTGGCCGGTGCTAGACCTGGGCTACACTGCTGCTCTCCTCTCTTTGGTGGCACCTGATTTTATTTTTTTAGAGCTCAAGATGCTTCTTCCCACACTGGGGGTCTGGGGACCTCTTCGTTGGTATGTTGGCCTGTCCCACCTAGGGGGATTAACCCCTAGACCTGCAAGGATAGCATATGTATGAGGAGTGGAAGAATATGTTTAGTGTCTGCCCCTGTGTGCACCTCCATTAAGTGCTTGTATATGTCCGTATGGGTGTAAGAGTGGGATTGTTTCCACCTACTGGAACATCCTAGGCCTCAAGTATGAGAAGGGCCTGTTTCTTACCCCTTCTTATGCTCCCTGCCTGTGTCTACTGGCGCTGATGGTTTTCTTGGTGCAGGGTTGAGTACTGGGGCCTTTCGGGCCAGGGCTAGGCCTTCTGGCCCTATGGGGTCCATAGGGTGTAGTGTGCCCCTGGACTTCTGACTGCTGGGCTCTCATCCGGGTCCATCTTTGGCATGAGCGACTGCCGACTGAGCCCATGGGTTCTCTGCTGTCGCCCTGTAGGACCTCGGCACTATGGCCTCCTGGGTAGGGCCCTTCAGGGACTGTGCCCCTTTGGGATTTTGCACCTAGGATGTCGGGCACCGGTTTATCCTGGACGCTTTTGCTAAACAAAAGTAATAATGGCACTGTTTATGTAGAACTTCTTTTACCTTTTTCTATCTTAGTGTTGCTGCTAAACATTATGTTTCCTTTCAAGCCAATGGATTAATGATGTGCTGAAAAATTCATGTTGCTCAATAGGTGCAAATTTTGTTTTTCTGTCTCTGGGGTTTTGTCTAAATATTTCTCAGGTTATCATTCATCCTGACTATTAATCTTTCTCCATCCTTATGTATTTTAACTGTAGTGCCAATAAATGGTCATGTGGAAATGAAGACAAGTCTGACTCCACCAGTCATCACCCACACCGCTCCCACTCCCATGCCTGTCCCCAAATTGCCTGTGGCAGGTGACCCTGCCCTGGTCTATGAATCCCATCATGGCAGCAATATCTCCATAGACCCAGCCAGCTATGAGAAATCACCTGTAAGTAAGAGTATTATTGGTTTCCCCAGTGCATAGCAGTTCTGTTGTGTGATAAAACCTTTGCCAGGACACCAGCAAGCTAAAAAAAATTCCCTTCTCTGGCATCTGGCTTCACCAGTAGTGTGGGAATTGATAGCGTGTCTCTTGCTGCTGTGTGGAGATCATAATGATCGATGATGATTAATGGCTAATATCAGTCTGGCCATCTACGTATTGCTGTAACAGCCACTTTATCTGACAAGGTGAAAATCAAGAGGAAGACTTGAGAGATTACATCCAAGTCTTCCATGTGTTCATACGTAGCAGTCAGTGGGAGTGACAGCTCAGATAGTCAATTTGTAAAGCAGCTCTATCAAAGTCAGCTGCCCTTAATTAAATGACAGCCACAAAAATATATAATGGATAACAAAACAGTTGAATTATTATTTTTTTCTCCTTGAAATTAGTATGTCTTTCCCTTCTAACACTCTTTCTACAGAGCAGTGTCCGCTCCTCTCCCCTTGGCCAGTGGACCTCTGGCAGCGGCTGGGGCAGTCGCAGGTCCAGCTGGAATAGCCTAAGTCGTGCACCATCATACAAGCGTCAGAAGCGCCAGTCTGGTGAGCGGCGATCGCTGTTGTCCGGGGAGGGTGACTCTAGTTCTGATGAAGGAAACGGTGGAGGAGAAGGTGGGGGTGGGCTGATGGAAGAAGATGACAAGTCCCTTCCAAGGACAGACTCAATGTCACACCCTCAGAGGGGACCACAGCACAGGAGGATGGAATCTGTAGAAACTCGGAGCTCCATGGAATTGCCTCCTGAAAACTCACTGCAGGTAGAGCAGCTTTTGAAGGTGTCCATTTTGTCTAGTGTCATGGAGAGTGCACTTCTTCAGTTTTTCCCTCATTTTCTCATTTTATAACTAAATGTAAATATTAAGCTTAGTACGATGGAAGGAAAGTAATACGTGTTTTTTTTGAGAGAGGTGTAATTCTGAAAATGTGTGAAGTAAATTTATATTCATCCTCCTTTTTTCCACAGTGTGTACAGAATTATTGCGAAAGTTGTATTTAAGAGGATTCTTTTTATTAGTGAACAACAGCTATGTTCTCAATCAATCCAAAAAACCTGATTTCAAAAGTGGGACTAACAGATACAGCAAAAAACATTTAGATCCAATCAGATAGCTATGGAGGTAAAAAAACATATTTTTAGAAAAGCAAAAGCTCTTATAAAAGCCATTTATTAAAATGAAAAAATTTATAAAAAAATTTATCATAAATAGCTTATTTTAGACCTAGAGTGTGTGCAGAATTATTAGGCAAGTTGTATTTGAGAGGATTATTTTTATTATTGACAAACAACTATGTTCTCAATCAACCCAAAAGACTCATAAATACTCATAAATATCAAAGCTTAATATTTTTAGGAAGCTGGAGTGTTTTTTTTTTACTTGGCCATATTAGGTGCATATCTGTTTGTGCAGGTAATATTTACTGTTAGGCAACTTAATAAAAACCAGATATATACCCATCTTACTTGTTTATTTTCACCAAATAAACTGATATAACAACACAAATTTTAGAAATAAACATTTCTGACATTCAAAAAATAAACCAAATCAGTGACCAATATAGTCACCTTTCTTTATAACACTCAGAATCCTTTCCATCCATAAATTCTGTCAGTTTCTTGATCTGTTTATGATCAACATTGCTGCAGGAACCACCACAGCCTCCCAGACTCTGTTCAGAGAGGTGGACTGTTTTCCCTCCATGTAGATCTCACATTTAATGAGGGACCACAGGTTCTCTGTAGGATTCAGATCAGGTGAACAAAGGGCCATGCCATTATTTTTTCTTCTTTTAGACCTTTACTGGTAAGCCATGCTGTGGACTATTTGCATGCATGTGATGGAGCATTGTCCTGCATGAAAATCATGTTTTTCTTGAACCATACCGACTTCTTCCTGTACCTCTGTTTGAAGAAAGTCTCTTCCAGAAACAGGCAGTAGGTCTTAGAGTTGAGCTTCACTCCATCCTCAACCCGAAAAGGTCCCACAAGTTCACCGTTCCATTGATTGTTGAGACAGAACCACATTTTCATACATTTTTTTCTATTTCCTTTCCTTTTATGATTATGCACTTAACAGTCACTAAAATGTTGTATTTTGAACTTGACTGTTTTTCCCTCTGTTTTGCTTTTAAAGGGTCATAGTTACATTAAATGCTCATACAAAAAATACCAAAAACCATTTAATAAAAATAAAATAAGCTTATATGCACCTAGAGTTTGTCTTGATATTGTTTGATAGTAGTAAGAATGGCATTGCTATCGCTAGTTTCAGTAGCGACATCTAAATGCCTCCGCACTGTATTCCAAATGCTATTTGAGTCTTATCACTCTTTAAATCAAATATTTTTTTGCACCTTTTCACACTGGATCTAGGACTTTTAATTTTTTTTTTTTTTTTTACAAATTTGCTGGAAGGTGCTAGCTTCTAAGCCCCATTTTTTTCCTTGTTTACTCCATACACACATGCACAAGATCTATCTCCAGTCACATGGTGTCTTATTCAAAATATACAGACTTTATTTAAAAAGGACTGAGAAAAACGATTTCAAACACAAGAATAAAAAAATGATACACCAATAAATCATAAGGACACAGTAATCTTTCAGAAAGAAAACATTGTATGCAACCATTTTAAGCTGCTGGGTTATGAACGGAGAAAAGAAAAAGAAAAATGTCATGTGACAGTGCCTCCTTAGAACTACATGAAGCTATTGATATGAATTGAAAAACAAAATTCTTTTTTTTGTAGGTGCCCTACCTGCACCGCACATCCAGCACACACAGCTCCAGACCCCCCTCCTTGGGCCGGCCTGCAGAACACAACGACTGTAATGGGAAGGGATCTCCATCAGCCCTCAGTCCGGCTAATGTCTCTCAAGATGAAAACACGGAAGATGAGAATGCAGAGGAGGAGGTCAACCCGGTTAGTCTGTGTGCATGCCTGCAATTACCTTTAGACAAACACTTCCCCCCTAAGATGTTAGGGAGCAATTTATTTCCCACTTAGACTTATCACTTTATTGGAATTACAGTTATAAATATGCATATACAGTATATACATATGTATATCCAGTATGTATATATATATATATATACACAGTGGGGAGAACAAGTATTTGATACACTGATGATTTTTCAGGTTTTCCCACTTGCAAAGCATGTAGAAATCAAAAATCCAGAAAAATAGAATGTATGATTTTTAAATAATTAATTTCCATTTTATTGTGTGAAATAAGTATTTGATACACCAGAAAAATGAAACTT
>JAUZNJ010038663.1:0-11015 GCA_034780135.1 Jordanella pulchra
CTCTTCACAAGAGCAACAGGAGTTTCAGGAAAGTCAGAGACCCAGCTCGCATGAGCTGGCAGGCAAACTCCGGGTCCCAACAGAACCTTCGTATATTTTGAAACTTCCCTAAAGGGTGGATGTGAAAATGAGAAGGTGTTTCTGTTAAGGGGATGATTCATGGAGGAAGAGGAAGGTTGAACATTAGAAGTTGCATTTCCATTACAAATGTGCGGCAAACTATGTTGATATTCTACTAATTTTGAAAATCCACAATTACAGTATAATTTTTTTAAGTAAGAAAATCAATTAAAATTGCACATGATTGCATTTGCTGACGCAATAACTTCAAAACAACACGTCAGCGTCGGATGTAAGCACATATGATCTATTCATATCTCTGCCACAGCATGTTCTTCATCTTCACAAACTAAACGTCAAATATACTCAGTCTCTTCATGAGTCCTAATATTCTGCACCATCATCGTCAAACTGCCTTTGGTTTTCTCTTTCATCTCTTTGCAGGGCACTGAGGTCCAGTTGGAGATCACAATACTCGTGTTTACATTGCAGTTTTGCAAAATATAATAATTGAAATATGACCGAAAAACCACCTTTTTGAAGCATAGATTGTGGATTGTATTATTGTATGTTTGACCGTAAGCTCTACAATTTATTTTCGTCTCTGTAGCACTTTGAGATTTCTTTGAAATGTGAGGTGCATTATAAATAAAGTTTATCATTATTATTATAAAATCTTTTTTATCGAAAAAAGGTGTTTTTTTTAAGTTGCTGTTTTCCATTTAGAACATTTAATTTTTTATTTCAATTTGTGCAGTTTGATAGTTAATTGAAACATAAAATAATAATAATCCTGTTTTGCTTTCTTTATGGTAGCAGTGAATTTGTTTTCATTTGTTTCAAATGAGCATAAAAGTAGAAAATCAATTTCAAAACCAGTTTTTCTTCCATTTGCAGAAAATATACTGATTCAGTAGTGAACCAAGGAGAGACCTGACCCATAACTCACAATTGGGTCTATTTAAGCATCTTTAGTCGCTTTAGCATTTTCATCTCAGGTCATTCTTCAGATGCTATTTAAAATGCCACGAATACCAGAGCTCTAAAAATGTCCAGGCGCTCCTGCAGGACTTCAGTTAAACCATGTTATCGTGTTCAGGGTTTTAGCGTAAAACAAAACTAGACAAAGTCAGGATTTCCTTTATTCTCTTTCTACCAACACAGTAAATCATGAAGATTAACAAATTCACTGTACATTAAACTGCTATTTTTCTAGATTTAAATTTTGGACTTCAGTATAATGCAGAACCCAAACATCTTTTACCGAAGTAAATGACTTCAGTCAGTGCTTTTTTTTAACCAGTCCTTTTGAATGAGGGATCTGTATTTTTACATCAGTTTGTAATGAACTTTTGACACCTCTGCTCTCATCTGCTTCACAGTCATCTAATAACGGCTGCAGTGCACAAGGAAAGTCATGGCATAGAGATGCTAACAGAATCACATCATGTGCAAGAAGCTGTACTAAAACAGATGTGAAAATGTGAATAAAAATGTTGAAAGACCAAAATGAAACTTCATGGATTATGTTGATAAAAGCTCACTTCATCTTTGCACATCGCAGGAAACAGAACGTAAAGCCGAGGATCTTGGTTTGAGGTTGTGACCAAATTCTTTAAGTTCCAGTTTGCTCACATGCTTAATCTGTTCTTTGGAAGAACTAGACATTAAACCAGTCTGACAGAGCAGTGGGCGGCAGTGTATTGAGGGACTTACAACAGCATAACAGGGGATGCATGCGGGTGATTGCTGTCTCCACGTTAAACAAGCTGTAGCGTCACGATGCTGACAGCTGCCGAACCTAGATTTCATTCAGAGAAATTTTGCATCAGCTGATCAAAACTTCACCTTAGTCTTCCTGTTGCAGGTGAAGTAGAAACTAGCAAACTGAAGAGGACTTTCCTCGTCACATTTCTCTGCAAGTGTACTCTGACTTCCTGCCGCTCTCGTCTTTCTTCTTTCTAAATCTATACCAGGATGCCACTTCCTGTTGTTTGTTGACTCCTCTTCTCTGTAAATCTAAAGTAAAGCGAGGTGAAACAGCATCGGTTTTACTCTGATTCAATGACACACACATAGTGAAAACTGCTTTGCCTCTGTGGACAAGCTGTCTACAACTAAAAGGAAAGAATTACGAAGAGATGAATTAGTTCAACCTTTCCAGCATGTTTCTGTGTTTCACTGATGCAAAAAACCAAACACGTCAGCAAAACAGAAATAAGCAGCCTGAGGGCAACACTAGGTGGGAAACAGTAAAAATGTTTAAAATGTTTTAAGACTTTATATTGTTCCTTTAATGGCCCGGGCATGTAGTTTGGGAACAATTTTAATGAATTTAAACAGCATAAATCAAATCAACAATAACATAACTACACTCATTAACTATGGTCTGTTTCAAGATCAAAAATGAAGTTTTGAAATAACCGGAGAATATCTTTATTACATAATCTATTTCTAAAGTTTTTGATTTTTTTCGTAAATTCTTATTTACTTATAAACTTCTGGTTGTATCTAGAGTTCAATGGCTGTCTAAACTATTTAAATATGACATAAATTCATAATTCTAAGTGCTCAACTGCTCTCAGATAAAAAAAATGTTTTAATTTCAAATCTCTCTTTCTGTTGCCATTTTAGACAGACAGACAGACAGACAGATAGACAGATAGATGCAAAGAAATTAAAGAGGATTTTTTTTATTTTTAGCATTTATTAACAAGTTGTCAGTTAGCTAAAAGTATCTACATGCAACAACTTACAAAGTTTGATTGAAAACACTGTTTTCTCCCGTTTGTTGGCCCTGGCTGCTTTTCTGAACCTCCTGACACACAAATGAAGCCCTGCTCAGCCTCAGCTGCAAGCCTCCTGTCTGAATCCATGGCATTGACAGTCTACGCATATGGCGTGTTTAAAGATCGCTCGAAAAAACAACTTTATTACTGTAAAAGGAGATATAAATATTGCTGAAAAAAAGTGTGGGGCACAGACAGGGAAAGTGGACCTATGCCCCCATCTGCTATGCCCATGCTCAGGAACTGAGACAGGCTATCTTGCAACCCCTCCACTCCCACCAATTTACAGCTGGAACACATTTAAAATACGGTTCACATAACTCCCATATCTGAGAAAAATGGGTAGTGGCGATATTTTGTGGATGTGCATCTATATGCTGATGATATAGTGGTATGTGGCATCAATATAATGACTGAGTGCGTGACTGACTACATAAACTTCTGTGTAGAAAACACCATCCCTACCAGTAGGGTGAAATGCTTCCCAAATAATACACCATTATTAACCACCAGTGACCTGAAGCAACTTCTCAATGAGAAAATTCAGACATTTGAGAAGGTAGATAGAGAAGGACTGAGGAAAATACAGAAGCAACTTAAGGTCAAGATAAGAGAAACAAGGAGGCATAGAGAAGGAGGCTGGAAAACAAGCTGCAGGAAAACAATATCAGAGATGTGTGGTCAGGGATGAAGAAGATCACAGGCTTCAAGCAGAAGGATGATCAGATAGAATGAATATATTCTTTAACAGATTCAGTTCAGGAACAAGCTCAGCATTTTTCCTCTCTTGCCCACATGGCAAGGGATGCCACTTGGACATCCTGCCCTCCTCTTTCAGTGTCTCTTTTACTTCCATGAGTTTACTACCACCCAAATCTGTCTATCTCTAGAAGCCACCTCAGCAAACAAAGCAGCAGCTATCAGGACCCCGATAGATTATCACTGTGGAGTTGGAGTTAAAGATGCCATCATACACCTGCTTCAAAAAACCCACAGTCATTTAGACAAGGCAGGCAGCACTGTGAGGATCATGTTCTTTGATTTCTCCAGTGCATTTGAAACCATTTAGACTCATTTACTTTGTGAGAAACTTCAGAAGACTCAGGTGGAGGCATCAACCATTGCCTGGATTAAAGACTACCTGACAAACTGACCACAGTTTGTTGGAATGAAGGGTCAACTTTCTGATCAAGTAGTCAGCAGCACAGGAGCACCCCAGGGTACAGTACTCTCACCATTCCTTTTTACTTGGGACTTCCAGTACCAGACAGTCATGTTACCTGCAGATATACTTATATGACTCTGCAGTCATTGGATGCATCAACGATGAACATGATGCTGAGTACAGAGAGCCGGTGAACAGCTTTGTTTCATGGTGTGGAAACAATCATCTGAATGTCAGCAAAACAAGGGAGATGAAACAGGAAAAAGATGAATCCCGGTAAGATCATGGTAGAGGAGTATAAATACCTTGGTGTTCATCTGGACAACAAACTAGACTAGAGACGCAACAGTGAAGCCATCTACAAGAAGGGACAGAACAAACTGTCCTTGTGGGTTTGCAAAATACTACTATTAGTATAAAGAGAAACCGATGTATACAACGTTCAGGCCAACATAAGATATAATACTGACTCCCGCATCTATTCAAGCCTTTTACTTATCTATAGATCCCAAAAGTAACAGAAATTGTCAACTTCTATCATCTTTTTATGGTAAAAAAATGAAACATTTTATAACATTAAAATGTTGCCTTATACATAATGGTATATTAAAGTTTTACCAGAAAAGTACATTTTTATGCTAAATTTGAAAGCTAAAATTATAGTAAATTTGATAAAAACTGTTTTTCATTTTCTTATACTTCAGCTTTACCTTTTCTATATGCTGAGTCAGCACTCTGAGGAAGACACAGAATGTGTGATATGTGGTTTGTGGGGTGCTACCTTTTGAGGGGCAGACATAAAAGGGAATTTTCCAAATTTCTAAGAACCAAGCTTTATTTAAGCCAAAAGATCACAGCGATAATCATCAGAACAAGAGCAATCTGCCAGAAAGAAACAAGATCCTCCAGGACCACGACTTTCAGAGCCCTTTGAATCCTCAAAACCAGCACAAAAGTCTGAGCCTTTGGAGCCTGCTGGGCAAACATTTAAAGGTAAGTTCTTTTCATGCGAATTCAAATCGTTTTTCTTTTTGTTATCAACTAAAATAAAATAAAAAAACAAAAAGTCCCCTTAAGGAAAAATACAGAAAGCAGAATAAACTAATGTTGGTTGCTGAGCTGTGATTGTTAGAAATTTGATTCATAATGTTACAATTGGATTTAATGAAGTAAGTTTTTTAGATCCCAGGCAGGTAATCATTTAATTATGCTTTAGTTGTTCTGAGCAAACCAAAAAATTATAGGCTATCCCAAAGTTAAACTTATCGCATTTTTCTTAGTTTGATTAATCATAATTAATTTATTCAAAGAAATACCTGTAATGACATTTTTATCATTATTATTTCAAAGCAGCATCCTTTTTTCATGCTAGATTCTGCCCTTGATATTTTATATTGCAGTGTTTCACGCTCTGTTGTTAGCTTTCTAATTCTGTTCCCATTTTTATCTATTTTCTTTATCTTGATCAAGACATTTCAGTGATCCCTTAGGAAGCTCTCTGGGCTTTTCTGTAAATATTTTTCTGCATCATCCTTGAGTTTCAGTTCAGTCTTTGCAATGGAGCATTCTGCCAATCTGCAATTTTTAACCTAAGCATCCTGATGTTAACGAGCCAAACCTTTTATTTTAAGAAAACCTTTATTTGTTAGTATTTGGGAAAGTTTAGAACTTCAGGTGAAGCGTAACTCTGTTCGCTGTTGGAGGTCCAGCCCTCCGCAGGTGTTCGACTGAACCAAAGCATCCAACCAGATAAAGGCGACCGAATGTCCTCTTTTGTGCCGACACGTCCACTTTTTAGGCTCAGTCTGTGGTATCCGAGAGAATTCCTAGACACCAACAGGTATGTAAATAAATCGACATCTTTCGTATGATGTCCTCTGCGGTGAAGTGCTTCTTCATTCACAGATGGACTAGCAGGACATTATAAGTAGTGCTCCTGCTGATGTTCACAAGGTCAAGATGCAATTGTTGCTTTGCAGACGAACTTAAAAAAAAATAACAACAAAAAAACACAGGAGGCAGAGTGCAAATTCAGCATTTGTGTTTCTGTTTATGACATGGACACAGAAATGTTAAAAGGCGGAGCTGCTTAGGTTTGTTGTTAAATACGAGAGCAAAGTTAAGGTGCACTAAAAATAGACCAAATTAGATTAGCAAAAGTTACTTAATTACTGGAGGTTCTACAATAGAAGGAGACTTCTGGCAAAGACTTTGGTGTATTTTTGGTGACCAAATAAACAAACTGATAAGTGAGACCTGCTCAGTGGCTAAATACGACTTGACAGAACAGAGGGTGAAGAAAATGCTTAACCTGGAATTTACACATTTCTCTGAGTTAAATAGGTTTTTTTGCTGATACTTAAATTGCATAAATACATTGAATCAAATTCTAGTTAACTCTAAATACTATTTCATATATTTTTTTCTTTTATTATATATATATTCTGACACAGAACATTCATTGTTTTCCATCAGTATTAAATTGCGGTGATTTTAAAGTATTTAATGACTTATGAAGCTCATCAGAAGTTTATTATCAAGTTTCAGGACTTTGCCAACCTTCCTGTTTTTTATTCATCAAAATATTGTCACTCTACTTTAAAACCAATTCTTATCTTACTAGTGAGTTTCAGCTGATGTTTAAATGCTGTTCAGTACAAACAGCAGGGCAGAATGTGGGGAAGTTTCACTATGATGTAACCCCTTTACCCTGAAACATCAAGCTCAAAAAACTGCTGAAGAGCTCCTAGTTTACCTTCCAGCTGACCTTCCAGTTTGCATCATGATGAAATGGAAAGCCAGTGATTAATTTTTGACTGGAGCGTCAGTGGATCGGTTGGCGGGTCGACGCTGGTTTCCACTCTAGAATGATGGAAACTTCTGACACCAGAAGAGGCCCTGCAGGAGCATCTGATTTAGGTTTCATTTCAGCGCGACCCGATCAGTTTGGGAATCACTGATCACCGTGACTCATTCGCATCTTCTCACTTTCAGGCCTTCTTTATTAGTTTCCACTCAGGCCTCACCAGCTAATGGCAGCGGCGCTGAAACCCGGCGTGTGGTCATGACGAATGTTTCCAACTCGTCTCCGACGCTCTCTGCTTGCCGTCTCCTCGTGGAAACATGTTTATGGCAAAAGTTGCATTTTTACGCCTTTCAGAAGCAAAGTAGCGTTTAAGCTCGTCGAGAAGCAGCATCAGCATCTGCCCTTCGGATGGTGATGCTTGCAGGTTGCACAGGTCAGGGGCTGTGAGGTCACTTCCTGTAGAATTGATGCTCTTTTTGTTGATGCCTGCAGCTTAATTCCTTAGACTAAAATATTTGTAGCATTTAAAGGTGTTTTATTTTGATAATAATAATAATAATAGAAAAATATGGTAAATAAAAGTATCACATCAAACAGTTGGTAGGATCTAAGAATAAAAACAAGTTCTTAGTAAGGTCTCTACTCCCAACTCGTCTGAACCCTTAGGGGATCTGAGAAAAGCCGCCAAGACTCAGCTGGTAACGGTCCAGGTTTCTGACTCACTCAGGTGAGTGGGTCTGATTTGGTCCTGACACTCCAGCAATCTGCTGCTGCTCTCTTCCAGGTCACCTGAACTCACCTGAAGCTGCCGGCTTACACAGAACACTCCTGAGAGCAAATCGCAACCAGAACCATGATGCCCTCGTCATTCCTCCTCTTCCTACTGCAGCTCTGCTGCCTGCAGATGATGCTGGTCTCCATACCGACCTGTATGCTACCAGGGAACGTGGTGGAGGAAACCCTCAAGCAGCTTCATTTTGTGGTAGGTTCATGGCTTTGGGTCTGGGTTCACAACGACAGAACTTCATACTCAGCTGGATGACGAATTCTGAACAGGAAACAGATCACATAGGGATGCTTTTCTCCTCTCCTGATGTTTATCTCCATTGGGAAACACAACTGCAGCTGATACTTCCTGGTGGAGATGATAGAATAAAAGTAAAAAACTACTCGAGATCTACCTTGAGTTTAAATCTTTAGAACTTCATGGATCAAAATATACAGGGCTTCTCCTTTATAGTTGCAAGGAAGTTCTGATATGTCCTGGTGGAGTTAAACACTCTTAACAATTTTGGAAGTAAAACCTGTTTCTTATTCTCTAGAATAAGCAGTTTCCAAAACAGTGTCACGAACCCAACAATGAGATCTACTTCCCAGTCTCTGCTCTTTCTAATGGATCAACCACGGTAACCTAACACCTCATCGCAGCCTTTCAGCCAATCACAGAGCTGGAAGGGATTAACCTTTAACTGTGATCGGTTCCCTGCAGTGCCGCTGGACGTCGCAGGTGCTGTACGAGTGTCTGCGAGGGGCGGAGCATATGTTTGCAGAGTATGACCTACCTAAAAGAGAGGGCAAACCCATGTGGTCTGGAAAAAACTTTTCATATTACGAGAACCTGCAGTACCGGCTTGTGGAGGACCATCAGTGTGTGAGTAGCAAACCAGAACCAGTACCAGAATTGGATTTCGGTGTCATTATTAAAATAAAAAACATTTTTGTCTCTGCAGCTGAGCACCACCGAGGCCTCGGGGGTTCTCTCGCCATATTTCAGTAACATCACCGCCGTTGTTGAGCAGCAGGTATATAAACAAACCATCTTTTTTTCCTATTTTCTGAAAAGATGTCCTAAACTGAATTACTTAAAACTATTACGTTCTTCGTAATTTATGATGTGGATTGATTGATTCAAAGAGCATTTTCTTCTTACAAGTTCAATCAGAACCAAGAAGAAGTTCTTTTACGCAAGCTGTCTAAGTCCAGAAAACCCTTAGAGGTTTTAAACTGGATACCCAGAGGAAAAACATTTCAGTTATTCACACGGCTTGGAGGAATTATTCAGAGACAGACATTACGTAGAGTAGAATAGATGAAGGAGCTGATTCTTCAGGAATCTAGGATGGAACAAATGGTTCTTGAACTGAGAGAACTGGAACAAACGGCTAATAAATGGTAGAACCAAATCAAATGGTTCTGGAGAGAACAGGAGTGGAACAATAGGTGTTGGAAGAAATACTTCAGAAAGAGTGAGGATGTTTTTGTGGGTTTTCTTTTATTAAACTGGAAAGCTAAAAGTTTTTTGCTCAGCAGGACGGTTCTGCTTGTGGCTGGGAGATTCTGAGAAGCGATCTGCTCTATGTCCTGAGGCATGTAGTCCACAAACACCGTCGATGCCTCAACTGGACCAGGGCCCACTGAAGACCAGGCCCACTCACCAACCAAACTGACTTTACGAGAATCCTTAATTAATTTTGTTTACATTATTTTCAGTTATTTCCATTTTATTTAATTTATTTAACTTTATTTATTTATTTATTGTTCAAAATAAGTTTACATAATTTTTAAAAACATTTTTTATATAAATCTACACAGAAAATTTTTTTTTCACCCTGTTTGTAAGTTTTATATTGAGCATTGATTTAATAAAAACATTTCAAAAATCTGAGTCTCTGTTTGAAAAAAAAATCGAATCGCAACATCAGCCTGACAGAGATGATGAACAGCTCGCTGAACAAACCTGTGATGGAATTAGAGAATACAGTTTAAAATATTTTACTTTTGATCAGAAGTTAAAATATTTAGCCCTTTAAAACACTGGTCTGTAGCTTTTATTCCCCTAAATGCTGGGTTGAAACATTTTTACATGTTTGAGTCATAAAGGATTAATCTCTTTATTATCTTATGTTTTCGTTGGCGTTGGTTTGTTTGTTTGTTTGTTAGCAACTTTACAGCAAAAGTTATTGACAGATTTGCTTTAAATTTTTACTCAAGGTGCATTGAGCGCTAAGGACCAGTATATTAACTTTTGTCTCCTCCCCTGGATCAGACGGGGTGGGGGGGGGGGGGTATACCTTTATTGCTGCAGGCATAACTGTGACAGGTGAAGAGTGTAACAAGCAGCTCCAGTCAAGCCAAGTCAAACACACATACTTGCACATGCCTGGTGACTTGAGCTGGCATGACAGTCAATCCTGTCAGTGCTATGCTTTTTCTTTGCGTTATCAATAGACGCATCACTTCTCACAGGAGAACAGGAGGCCTACAGTGTTCAACCTACAAAGCAGCTGCAATTACTATTCCACAACCTAACGAGTTGACTGTACAAAAAATAATGAAGAAAGGTAGAGTTTGTGAAAAACAAGGTGGGATTTAATATGGAAATAGTACATAAGAAGCTACTTAATCATTACAAGTAATATTAGTGAATTATGAAACTCTTATTTAAATCTATAAGTTTTAAAACTGATTGAATTTACTTTTTTTTTTAGCTAAGGCAATGCTATTTACATCACGGCTACTTTGTCCGTTAGGGAAGGGTAAAAAAAAAAAAAAAGTGCTATTGTCCGGCGTGTTCCCAACATGTTTGATTTTTCAAAAATCTTAAAATAAGCCTGTCTAGCCCATCCATGGTTGCCAGGTTACTGTAGTAGTAAGTCAATTTCCCTGTGTTTTTATGCAGTGCATCTTTGTGTGTTAAGAAAGTTGTGTGTAGAAAATTAATTACATCTCCACCCCACAACGTGTTTATTTTTTTTGTTTCTTTATTTGTTTTGCTTGAGTATCACAAAGATTTGGTAAGCATTTTTTCTCAAAAGAAAACACTCAATAAATCTCCATTTTATAGAGATGAAAATATTGAAAATGGAGATGAAAATATTGAAAATACTTTAAATATATACAGTAGTTATTTTATAAACTTTAATGGCCTTCTTTAGTCTCTGAACATATAACACAAAGTTTGCTCACTAAATGCAAAAGAAAACATATATATTTTACCTACATCTGTTTTATCATTATATGTTTGGAGAGGTTTATTCTAATGTTTCTAAAGAAAATGCAGCTCAGCAAAAGTTTTTATATCTCAAGTCATCGCTGAAACTTGATGGAATTGTTTGTACAAAAAGATTAACCCTTTAATTACTCTGTGCTTCTTTTGAGAGTACTTATTTTACTTTCTTCCCATCATCTCCATAAT
>JAUZNJ010038664.1:0-11014 GCA_034780135.1 Jordanella pulchra
ATACTCCTATCCTCTCACTATAAAACATCCTAACATGATTAAATGTTTTTTTTTCTCGACATACGTAGATCTTTATTAATCCTCTCTAAGGTTTTTAAAACACATCAAGCCAAGCCTCTGAAAGATATAAACACTGGCCACCTGCCACTCATAGCACAAAGTGATTGACTGACAGATGTATAAAAAACTGGTCAGATGGTCAAAGTCTTTGTCATAAAACAAAACCTCATTCAGGTAGATACACTGTTCCTATCAAATGAAAGGTTGTTTATTGTGTATAGAGTTTGTGGAGATACATACAACTGAAATATATAAAGCAAAGTAAATATTTATGACAAGAAATCCTATTAATTCTTGCATATAAAAATAAGTATAAATAGTTCAAAAAGTGTACGCTCACAAAAACATCTCATCCATATTTTAAGATTAATGTAATTTTATTACAAAACAAGTTCCCATTTACTTCTTCATAGTTAAGTTTTAAATAAGCCTTACATGATTCATATTAATTTCTATTATAATGCTTATTTATTTGAAATACACAGTCATCAGGTCTATGTCTCCAGCATTAATAAAGTATAGTTACTCAAAATTAATACTAGCGAATGTAGGAATTTAGAATACATAAAGTTTGTTGTTTAAATTGCATAATGGCAACCTGAGTATTATGCAATTCAAACAATAAACTGTATGTTTTTAAAATGAATAAGCTCATTACTATTCATCTTCGGTAAATATACTTTATTATTTTTAAAATGTGTATTTTAAATAGAATATATTAGACTAATGAATATGCATCATGTTAGATTTATTTCATTGGTTTGTGTTAAAATTATTATCAAAAAATAATGGGGAATTTGTTATGAAACAAAATTAAACAACTCTTCAAATTTGGGGAGAAACGTTTCTGTAAGTGTATGGGACAAACTGTATTAATGATAAAGTTACAATAAATGGCCGCTAGAGGGCACAGCTAAGGTCAGAGCCTTATTGACCACTATATTAAATCTTACTGTTGAAAGGTAGAACAAATAACTTTACTGTATTATTCTATATTTTTGATTGTCTACTTAAAAATCAGACATGACTGCTGTCTCGTGCTTAAGCCATCCTACAAATGATGTATTTGTTCAAAGCATTCTACATGATTACTCTTGGTTTTATACATGCTTTGAACTTTTTTAGGTAGGGACCTTAAAATTGATTTTATGAAGTTAGCAATGAATGTTATTTCGCAATAATGTCGGTTAAATAAGGGAAATTTTTTTTATTTCATCAAGTAATTCTATTTTTGTTAGATTTTTGCCTTTATACCAGTTTTTCAAAGCATCCCAAGCCAAAACTGGGCACTTTGCATTTTTAAGGTGTTAAGATCTTTTGACCACTAGAGGGCGACAAAGGATTGTGGAAAAAAAGTTTACAAATTAAAAACTCTGGTCAATTTTACAAAACTTTATGTCAGTAACAGTTTACCAAAACTAATAATAAAAAGCAGTAAATAAATTAAAAAATAAATATAAAGGCACAGATAAGAAAGTCAACCTGAAAAGCTGCTTTGACCTACTAAGTAGTTGTCATAGTAACAGATGGTCATCTATAAACCATCTGCAAAGGTTTAAAGCAATTATTAGTCAGTGAGCCAAACTTGTTTTCTTTCAGTGAGCAATTGGCCTAAAAAAGCCCACCCAGAAGCAGGTATTTAATATTATGTAAAGGGACCCCATTGCTGTTTCACCTGCTGTGAAACAGATGCAACTCAGGCTGCCACACACACTCAGACACACCGCACACATAGATGAGATCACTTGCAGATGCAAAAGACTATTGAAATTGTTGGCTGCATCATCAGCTTGTATCAGTGACTCATGTTTTTTTCAACTGTGTGCAATTAAGTGTGCCTCTGCTGAATCAGTATAAAGACACAAGATTTATCAATTTTAAGTAGGAGTCTAGACCCAGAACAATAGACTTGGTATTGGTATGTTAAAGACAGTTTTTAGATATATATATTTACAAATGCATTAATACATTATTAGTACAATTTTATATATTTTTTTAATGATTTAGTAGGAACTTGTACCTTCTGAAGTTGAAGTTTGACTAAGCGGGCTAAGCAGGCATAAACCATTTTTCTATATATACAAAAATACTGAACCGAATTCCATTAAATTAAATACATTTTAACTTTTCTAAAAAAATTTTCTGACCATGGATTTAATTTTTATTTAAAATAAGTTTTAAGACTCTGCAATCCAACTGGTTCAGGTTTCACCAGTTTATGGATTGTTTGTTCCCACTTATCTCATTTTAAATGACTCTACTACATATACTGTACATGGAATAAAAATAGTTGATTGGAAATAGTATATAAAAAACTTACGATCAAAATAGAATAATCATGGTCAAGTTTGACTGGTTTATGTATTTTGAATTCTTACCTACATATGAGCAACTGCAGTCCACAATAAATAAATAAAAAGAAACAGTTAGCTCTGAATGAAAAGCTCCAAATCACACACCAACCTTAGAACAAGCTGCCAGCTCTACAGTGCAGCAACAAGTTTTTTAAAGTTTACTCGTCACAGATTCGTCACAGACACTAGCATGGCCAACCAAACACAAGACGTAAGTCAGTTTAGTGAAGCTCAACACTCTCTGAAACAGTCCTGACCAATCACAACACAGGAGGCGGCCCCATAATGCAACAGTGACTTTAAGTAACAGTCAATGTAACAGCAATGTTTTGATGCTCTTTATCATGGCCCAAAAAAATCAGTTTACATCGTTACAATTTCAACAACTGGCTGCTGTAAGAGCTTTCTTTAAATAAAGAGATGTTTTTGCATCACATCTGCAGTTATCTGATTGGTTTTAAGCGGTCTCCTCTGACTCCATCAATCTCGCCTATAAAAACGGACTCAACCTGCTCCATTCAAGACCAATATGCTGTGTAGACTTTGTAAATGACTCTGGCTGGCAATGCTAGAGAGATGTAAATACACAATAGAAAACGCATCGAGCCATTTGACCATTGACTCTTTGCAAAGGCTTGAGGTACCCACTAGGCAGTCCCGCCCTGGGTTGTGAGCCATAGCCTATATCAAAAAAAACAAAAACGTGTGGATCAAGGGTTAGTGATTGGATTAATTTTACATGCAATGGTTCATATTTAATAAAGAAAGAGAAAAAAGGACTGAGATTACTAAAAATAAACTTCACTGAGGTTCACTGAATCTCAACCATACTTACTATGTGGATAAAGCAAGTGATTCAAACTTTTTCAACTGTGTTTTTGTCACTGAAAGTCTTACTCCTGAATAACCCTCTCTGTAGGAGAAGGTGAAATCAGACTGAGCGTTTCGTTATGGTGAGTGTGTGTGTGTGTGTGTGTGTGTCTGCATGCCCCCTACCCCAGCCCTCCACCCCCTCTTTACAGGACTGCCAGCCCGTCTACAGTTATTCCAGGAATGTGTTGAACATGGCTGCCGCGATGAAGGCGCAGAAAACGGGACTGCTGGAACTTCGAGTCACCGTGGACCGCTGGATCCGAGTGCTGGCCACGCTTACCGAGGACACTCTAACCGTAAACCCTGGCGAGGGTGCAGAGGAGCCCGCAAAGCCCAGTCCGAGTCCCGCAGGTGCTGTCAACGGAGACCCTCCGAACCTCAGCTCGTCCCCGGTCCCGGAAACCATCACCAACGTGAAGCGCACCGTTCGAGTGACCAAACAAGATGTGGGAGGACTTGGAATTAGTATCAAAGGTAGGGCGACATTAAGGAGGGACTTTCATAATTAAAGTGGATCACTGTCAATTAATAAGTTTGACAGGGAGTTCGAAAGCATTGAGAAATGACAGAAAAACACCAGTCAGCCTTTAGAGTCACATTAACTCTTGAGAAAACACTTCAGGCTAAACCAAACACAACCTTTAGTTCTTATAACAGGTTATGCTGATTTTGTAAGTAGTTCTATACACAGAAAAATATGACAGCTGTGATTCTTCTTCAGCCGTGACTCACCTAAATGGAGGAACAATTGCTGTGTGTCCCAAAGTCAAAGTAAAAAGGTCCTATAGGCATTATAATGCGTGGCTGGGTCAGGGGTGGGCGGCTCTATGATTAGAAGACACATTTTTATCCAATTTTACCTTTAATTTAATCTCTGATGTGAAACCATCGAAGAACTATACAGTTGAAATATGCTGATCATGTATTTCAGGATAATTTAAGAAATAAACACACCTTTCACAGCATCATGTTTCTTGGGGAAAAGCATACCTTTTTTGCTTGCCTGTGATCTCAAAATGACTTGGTCAAACTTTTTTTGTGGCTAAAAACTAGTAATTCTCAGTAGGTTTTCAAGAGACTACTCTGTTTTTCTTTCTCAGATTTTTTTAAAAAAGCTTGACTAAAAGCTTCTTGCCCTATATCTGTACATTTGTGCATGATTATTTAACATCTTTTTTTCTTTTGCAATATGACCTTAATAAACAATATAATATATGCGACCTTACAATGAGTTTCATTTTAAATTACCTGTTTGCTAATGTAACAAATGGAATAATAGTTTTTTATGTATTTATACAGATACCTGTTTAGTTCTTTTTGGATACATTCTTGTAAAATGGTAGATGTTTATACAATATAGTGAATGAACATTGCCAAACAGAATGCTCTTTTTTATGATTGGACTGAGTTACACTTTTGTAAACCTGGTTGTTGGTAAAATTCCTGTGCTCTTTGGGTCCTCTCCTGGTGTGGAGGCCCTAATTAGCTGCTGACTTTACTTATGCTCTGGGCAACACATTTGTGCCTTTACATAACTTGGTATTGACTTTTAGACAACTGAGCATTGCAAATACTGATATACCCCAACCAGTTTCTGTTTTTTGATTATAGACCTTTTAGTAGTGAATCCAATTAATATCTATTTACATAAAAATCTCAGAGCTCTGGCAGAGAGTTATAGCTGCAAGTCACAGAGAACCTTGGCCTAATGTTTGAAAAAAGTAACACGCAAATCAATTCTGGCAAAAATTCCCAAACGTCATTGTCAGTTAAATAAGCGGGGACAAAATTGAAAGATTTATTTCATTTTCTCATATTTTCAATATTTATAGTGACTTCATAAACACAAAAAACAAACACTTTTTTCTCATAAATCAGTTTGGTAAGAAATAGGACAGTATAAATAGGTACAAACCAACCAGAAATATATTGTCAAACTAAATTACACACAAAGCTAACCTTTTTCTTTCAGACAGTGTTGCTCATTACCAAAGAAAGGATAAGAGTAGATAAGAGTAGTAGTTGATGTTATCAGATATCGGTCTGTTATTAGGCCAAAAGATGAATATCGGATTTTATCAGCCGGCATCTCCGATATTTTCATGCTGCTAGAAACCCTCTGCTTCTGTTAATCGTTTCTGTAACTCATTGGTTAATTTTACACGGGTCAGTTGATTTCATACCTTTTGTTGTTGGCTTTTGCTCCCTGTTTTTGTAATATAACTTGATCAAGCCTTTTCTAACATTCTATGGTATAAAATAAGTAATATAACCCGGTATGATTCATGCTAATATTCTATCAGGTCAATATTGTTATTGGCCAGTTCTCAAAGCTGCAATATCTGCATCATATCAGATATCAAAAAGTTGTATCAGGACACTCCTAACAGCAGATCCTGCAAAGATTTACCAAAACTTTGGTACAGAACTGTAGGTGCACATGGGTTTAGTCGCTTTCAAAGCTGATGTGATGTTGCTTTTTGTCACTTTATGTCAGCTTGTAAAGATTTAACGTCGGATGACATTGTTGTTTTAGTGTTTTTTTTAAGAAAAATGCTCTAATTTCATTGCTAGATAACAGTAGTTCTCACACAATATTATTTTAATTGTTTTACCAATTAACTGTCCACTGTCCAGAGAGGCTTAAGATGCCAATAGGTTTTTAGCTATGGCTAACTCTCAAGGGGTTTATGTCAGTTGATAGAAAGGTATCTGTCTAAACGCGCCCAGCCAATTCTATTGAATTGACATTCTCAGCCCAAGGATGCATGCAACAATCATGGGATGGAACATTTCCCTTTCAGCAATAAAAAAACCTAAAGTTAAGGTAATTTGGGGTTGAGAGGCCAAAGGGAGGGGCGTAAAAAAAAACAAAAGACGCACTGGTCTGGAACAAAATCTAATAGAAAAGAGAGGAAAGCTCCAGGTTATTAGCAACATAAGTTCTGTAAGTTTGTCTTCTTTGAGAAAAACTCAGTTAAACAAGTAAGCATTCAACCTTAGTGATATCTATGGAATGAAAAAGATGTTTACACGGTGTTAGCAGTTAAGAGCTTTGTTAAATACTAAATATACAAAACATTTCATTTAGATAGAGGAAAAAAAGAAAACTACAAAATTAAAGTCTTGTGCCTTTTTTTTCCCTTTTTTTTCTAAACAGAACTGTAACTACACATTTCTTCTTACTTGTACCACTTTACTGTGTATAAACACATTAAAACAATCACACACACGTTAATTGCTGATTAACCATAATATATATACACTCTCTTACACAATATATACCCATTTCTGAATTTTTGCAGTCACATGTTGGCTTTGGATGTAAGACAACTATCGGCAGTAACAGTAAGGAAGCGGCTTACATACAGAGAGTGCTGCTGCACAACAACATTGACTCATGGGATCAATGTTGCTTCTTTAACTTTTTAGTCAGATAACACTGACCTGTCTATATCTTTCAAGCCAAGCTCACATTCTTGTGTTGTCTAGCTCTGTAATGCCGATAAAAGCCTTTTCATCATCCTGTTTCTTCGACCTGCATTAACAGGCCATTATCTTTGAGGCTCGATCACAATGGGAAGAAGAATGGAGGGTGAGCTCTGAAAGGCAATGTAAATAAAAAGATCAAATGAAAGGGGTGTCAAATGGATGATGGAGAAATGATTACATTTTATTCATTGGAGTTTCTGGAAAAGTTTGCCTCTTATAAGTGCAGCATAGACTCAAACCCTAAAAGCACTAGCAAGAAAAGAAACAGACCTAATTTTCATTGGATGTGCTTGTTTAGTTTTATTGCAGTTTTGTGAGTAGTTAGAATTTAATGTCCTTTCTAGCTTTTTGGACCCAAATTAATGTTGTGATTTGTTTGCATAAGGAAACTTTAATCATGATGTTTGCAGTATTCTAACAATGTAGTAGATGTGTGATAAGAAATGTTTCCCTTTTATCTTCACTGTATGGAGTATGTGTTTGAACTTGCATTAAAGTGAGCTACATTCTCCTCCCCCTGGCAGAGTTTATGCACACAGGTAATCACTTGACTGTTCGTTGACAGCTTATGCACTGGGTTTGCTTGATGGATTGTTGTTTTAGCTTGCACTACTGTCATTCTGCAAAGATGCCTCATCATTGGAAAAATGCTCATTTAAACCCTCCACTATTGTCAGCAGTGATAGAACAAAGCTAGGCCATGTGACATAAACGCAATGTCCGTCTTTTTAGAAATGGGTGGTTATGAAAATGAGACAGCATGTTATTAAAATAAAGTCAGGCCTGGCAGCCTGTTGGATTGACATTGTTGTGATGCTGGTTGCTCCAACGCAGAGAAAGAAAAAATAGTGCAACAAAGAGGTACAAAGAGCATGTTGCAGATGAAATGGGACATGGATTTAGCCAAATACGGTAAATGAGAAAGGAACCATTGGGAAAGGTGTCACACTGAAGCAGGGGAATGCAAATGAAAGAGGGAGGAAGTTGTTGTGGGATAGCTGATACCGCATTGTGAACAGCTGAGTGGAGCGGTCCGCAGCAGTCAGTTGTCATTGGCCTCAGATGAAAGCTATGTGGCTGGGAGTGGAGTACTCCACTGGTGTTAATTTTAGGGAGCCCACCCTAGCTTGCAGAAGAGCATAGAGGCAACCTTTACTCATATGTCTAAATTTAAGAGGGGAGGCTGGGAAGCTAGACTTCTGGGCTCTGGATCAGACCAGTTTCCTGAGTGAGAGAGAGAATGGTTCTGCTGCACTTTTTTGTGAGCTTCTTGTGTGCATAATTTGGGATTTCCCTGTTGCAGAAATAACAGAAACTAAAAAAAAAAAAAAAAAAAAAAAAAAAATGAAAGCCATCATGTGCATTGTTTTAGTGGCTTTTTTTAAGGAAACAAGAAATGGGTGAAGTAAATTCTTTTAAAGTTTTGTTCTAAACCTGTTGTTTTATGTTTACTTTATTTTCTAATAACCCTATAAATATCTTATCTCATAAAGCTCAAAGTGCTGATTGTGCAACATATATGACAGCTCTTTTCCAACAAATGCACTGTTGGCACAAAATTACCTAATTAGGCCCATGTCAGTACTGTGCATGTCAGTACAGTTCAGTTACCTGTCATGAGTAGCTCCAGTAGCTCCACCTTATCTCCACTGCTGCCACCCACTTGTCAGCTGACTGACAGGCCACCACCCGAAAGGCGCTGAAGTATTTGATATGAGAAGTTGTTGAATGGAAAGTAATAGGAATGCAAAGAGGATAAGTGTGGTGTTGGACTTGAGTTATGATGATGGCTATTTTCAGTCAAATATGTCAAAGCTGTTTATTCAGCAGTCATTTTAATGAATTATATTTCAGACTAGAGGAAAATGTCAGAGTATGTGACAAGAGGAAAACAATGAACAGAAAAAAATGGGAAAAGGTTGAACGGTGGCATACAGAAATATTTGATCCCTTATAGATTTTTTTTAATCATCTGTAAAGAAAACTAATTTTAACATTGGACATGTTTACACTGAGCAAAAAAAAAAAAACATCAACTTGTAGGATAATTCAAAGTAAATGATCAAGAGCACACCAACAAATCCACCTCTAAAGGGATCAAATGAACCAAAATGAAGATTTCGGGCAATGTATGAAATAAACAGGCCATCCATGCCCAATATGACATCATAACAAAAAGACTTAAAGCCAGTTATTTAAAGTTGACACAGTATTATGCAGTTATTTAAATAATCGATGTCTGAAACTAAAGTTTATTTCATCCAAATCTTTTGACAAGACATAAAAACATTGGAAATCAGTGATAGAGCTTTATAAAATTGTAACCCATGCTGCCATTCCCTTTTTTATACTGCAGATGTTGTCCTGATGTGCCCTGCATCCATTTTGATGCTGACATTAAATTATTGTGACAGAAATGACACTGCCCTGTCACTTCGATGCCCATGGCATTATTATCTCTCTTTTGGACTCTAAGAAGTAAGATGTGTTTTCCTGTTTGTCCAGAGGAACGGGAAAGGCAACCTACGGAGTGTGAAGTGCTGCGATAAGTACTCTAGTGCCACAAGATGTACCAAACATAACTTGCATAAACATGAAGGTCCACTCACTCAGTCTGGGTCAGTTTTCCCCTTTTTCATTTTGTTCCCCTATTTTTCACTGATACATTTCCATTTTGTCCCACTTTTTTCAGTTTTGCATGAGTAAAAGAAATTTAAAAAAATCTCAGTAACATGTATTGATACATCATAGATATAAAAAAGTTCACATTTAATGAATGAATTAAATGCGATTTATATTGTTTCCATATTATTAGGCTGTTTCTTTTTTTTATTTAACTTATAGTTCTAATAAGGTTTGAGCCAGTTGACTAAAATAAAAAAAATGCCAAATAAAATTTAAGAGACTGCGTTGAGTAATAATGTCCTGAAATTCAGAAAAACATCAAAATGGGTCACGGGAAACTGAAGTTTAATGAAGCTTCTTGTGACAGGAACATGTTCAAATTTTAATCCTTGAATTAGCCAACAGAGCTCTTATTGGAGCAATCTAGATTTAAATTCAAAGCCTCACATGTAACATCTCCCATGACCATCATGATAGTATATCCTGGCCACACGCAGACCCACATCAAGATGTTGGGTGTAGGGAGGTCCATTGGCAGGAGGGGTGGGCGATACAATTGTCTTTCAAATCTCTCTTCATGCCAAAGGGCTGTACTCTGACCAGTTAGCGCAAGGAATGATGTGACACAGTCAGAGCAGAGTTGGTGGAGATAGTTTTAATTTTTGTTGTTGGTTTTATGGGCTAATTCTATGGCTACATCCATGCAAGGTTTTCCTATCATTTGTATGTGATGAACCTCATGCACCACGATTCTTAAAACGTTTTCCTGAAACACGTTGGTGGCCAGCATGTTGAGCCATTCCCTTTGTAGCAACCAGGACTCATGGCTCTTGAAAACTAACTTGCAACGACCACTTCAAAATTCCGTCAGTCCAAGTTTCTCTGCCTCCTTTACCCAGTCCTCCATGAGTGCTATTAATGGCAACACGACAATCATAAGGGCATTAAGACTCAGTCCTATAGGTTTTTCCACCAGCAGAGCAAGCTGTTATATGAAATATTTGAAACTTATGAAACTTTTTCCATATGCAGTCAGCATAACTCTGAATACATCTTTATTTTCAATGGCAGACCACACTGGCATGATCTGTTCTATCCTCAAAGGAAAAATAAAACCCAAGTGTTTCTGTACTACAACCAAAGCTGAGTCGGAGATACCTGTAGGCTGGTGGCTGCCATTGTTTACATCTTCTCTGATACTGTCGCACCCTTGGCATCACTTAAGGCTCGCTCCCAGACTCTCCTCTTTGGGAGATTATTTCACAACGGAGAATTGTTCATAAAGTGGAAATGATTATGGAAAACAGCGTCCTCTTCAGAAGATTTTCTTAACAGCAACAGAGTGTCTTTAGTAAAATTCTTCTCCAGATCTGGTGCAAGATAGAGCGATACAGAAGATCCTTCCTGCCTACAGCTATCAACACCTACATGAACTGGTTAAGAGAAAAGAAAATATGAGTTATTACAACATTTAATTCACTGTCCAGCTTTGAATGGACAGTAGCTAGACCATTTGTTGTTGCAAATGTGGACAGAGAACATATCCAGTTAGTCACAGTAGGAGAAACAGGACTACACTGAAAAACAGGCCAAGCTCCAGTAAACAAAGG
>JAUZNJ010038665.1:0-11013 GCA_034780135.1 Jordanella pulchra
CTGGGTCGCCCGCGTCGAGGACTAAGGCCTCCGTACATGGGTCGTGTGCGCTAACCACTGCGCCACCTGCACGCCCCACACTGGTCTTTCATACCTCAATCTCTTGAGACACACCCACACTTTCACTAATTGCGAGACTTCTTGCATCAAATGGATTAAACTCTTTTGGATTAGACCATTTAATTTAAAAGGCGGTAAATAGTAATGCAAACACTTATATTTCTTAATCTTTTTTCAATTTGACATTTAAGAGTTTTTTCCAATATATTTTTGTGTGAAAAAAGACAAACGGTGTTCACCATGATTGATTAATAAAAGGAATAAAAGGAGGTGAACAGTTATGACAGGCATTGTAAAAAACTTCAGTTGAATTGAAAATTTGAAAAATACTTCATTCCTAACCGTCTGTGTGCTGAGCTCTGAATTTATTCTCCTTAAACAGAGGAATGATAAAACAAAATAAAAGCTTAAACTTAAGCACAAGAGAATACTTAAACCCGTTTCATGGTGAGTGAGATAATTGATTTTCTTTTTAGCTTTAAGAAAATTATGTATGAGGCAGTTTTTTATCTCTGCACACCTAATTGACCCTCACCAGCTGAGAAAACATTTTTAAGTACACATTCAACCAAAATGAGCACTAAGAAAATGAGTAGCAATCAGATGATCAAACCCAGGATTAATCTCCACTTTGATGCAGTGTGAAGGTCATCCCTTAATCTTCCTCCACACAGCAGCCCAACATATTGTAGAAGTTTCTGATCAATGGTCTGAGCAAGTCAAACACTTCCTGTTGAAATGCTTCTGACAGCTCAATAGGTGGTGGAGGACCTGAAAATATAGTTATCTATCCTGGGAGGCAAGGTTACCCTAAAAAGCATAAGGGTGTTGCTAGTCACACAGGTACACAAACTCAGCTAAAACTTTTTTGTCAGTATAAATAATTTCAATAGTTTTTACTTTAAAAATTTATTCCCAGTAATTTACTCAAATACAAAAAATTAGACTTCCAACCTTAATAAAAACCTCATAAAAAATAAATAAATTTTTGATTATAAATTAACAAACTTTTATAAATTTAAGGAAAAGACATTGCTTCTTAAAATGGTATTTTAACTGAATGTGTCTTGGAACATAAATTAATGTTTTAATCAAAAAAGAAAAAGACGATTTTGATTCTTGCAAGTTGTTGTTCATCTCCCGGTTCTTTTACATTTAATGTATACCCCCCAGAAATCCAATCGCTAGTTTTCTCACTTTAGTTTCATTTTTCTTTTTTTCTCTTGATTAAAGCTACACAAAAAACTAAGAGTTATCTCTGTTTAATATCTATTTAACACTTCTGTTATCGTTGGACTAACATGATTAAGCTTTGAAGGGCATTTTGTGAATAACAATGTGACACTCATCAGTAATCTTAATAGCCACATGTTTAGCCTTTGCAGCCTTTGTGTACCCTTGTTTGTTTTAGGGTTCAGTCCAAAAATTAATTCTTTAAGAAATTATCAAGAAAAAAAAGATCTTTTAACAGTTATTTCTGCAAAATGCCACCACAGCTCTTATTCATCAACATACATAAATTCAATGCAAAGGTTTTATTTCTGTTTTTGAGTTATTAATATGTAATACAATTAAACACAAACACAATGTAAATCCATTAAAAGGCTTTTAGTGTTAATAATCTCAAAAAGACAGAGATTAAATCTGCAAATTATCACTAAGCAAGCAACGATAGAAGGTTACCATAGAAACTGCTTCCAAACTTGGAGCAAACATACTAGCAACTACTTATAAAAATGTGCCAGTATTCACACCATTAGCAGGGCAGCATGTACCATAACACTCGTTTTTGGAGAGAACTGCTAAATACTTGACTTAGTGTTCATTGACAGTATCCTGAGGCTTTAGTAGTCATGATGGAGCAAATTATACAGAGACGTTTCTACACAGTCATCTCAGTAAAGCTTTACAGTTTAAAGGTACTGTACAGTGACTTTATTAGACACACTGAACTGTTAAAAACACTGCATTTTATTTTGTAGCTCTCATAGCTCTCTGCTAAAATTCTATGAACAAAACTGAGAATAAATCTTGTTTTTGTTGTACCCACACATTGTTTTGCTCTGCTCCAAGTTTTGGAAATATTCTTGGTAAATATTGAAGTTCATGATTCGAATAAATTGAAAGTCCTTTCTTTGGCAGATTTTTATAACGTACACAACCACATCAATATTTACTTGTATAACTGTCGTGCTGATACCTGATGATTGTGAACAACAGCGAGACATGTGAACATCTCGTGCCTCCAATTCTTTCTCCAATTGTCTTGACAGCATGAGCACTTCTACAAACATCCCTTTTTTTTTTTTGCTTATTATTAGTATTTTCAAGACCGACAGCTGGCAAGAAAAATGGCCCATCACTAGCTGCAAAGCATCAATCTGACACCCCACCTGTTGTTTTCTCACTCATGCCCTCCATTGCTCATTAAACAGCGTTGCCTTTCAGACTGGATCATTTCAGGCTGGTTATCGCCCACTGGGAGACCAGAGCACAAAGATAGGAGGGATCTGTGGTGCCAGATTGTTATGTCTGTGAGGTGTTATTCCTTAACTAAATATGGAGATTATGTGTAAAGTCTACATGCCAATTATGCTTTCTCGCTTTATTGAGGCCACTTGGAGTTTGTGTTAAGTAAAGCACTATGAACACATGTGGTTATGTTGTTTTGAGAGTTAGTTCAAATAAAAGAGAGAAACAGTATAAAGTGGAGGATCAGTTGTGCATATTTTAAAATTCTACCCACATCAAAAAGCCTCTCAGGTAGTGTTTTGAATTCATCTACCTTTAAATAAATCCCCAACCAATGTAGCGCAGATCTTATGTGGGTTTTTATAATAGAAGTATTATTTTAAAAAAATAATAAAATCCTATTTTAAATTAAAGTTTATGCATTATAAGCAGAGAAATTTTATATGTAAATCACCTCTTTCAAGGAGGAATCATATAACCTCCAATGATTTTTATAGTGTACTGAATTCAAATTTGAAAGACATAAAGACTTTAGGAAAAAAAATAAAGATATTGCTAGATATTACTCTATTTTACCCTACATATCCACGTTTTTAACACTGAGTATGTAGACCCCTGATCAAAGTCTTGAGACCAGGAAAATATTTCAACTATCGATTTTTAACTCTGGTGGTTCATAATCAGGTTGTAAGAAATTTCATAATGCAGTAATAAGAAACAGGGGATAGACTACAAATTACTGAAATGTCATCATGTAATTTATCAGCTGATCAAAAAAGTGAGATCACAGTTCCCAAAAGAATGCAATACAAAGCATTTTAAAAATTACCAAGTAAAGAGAAGTCCTAATTTCTCATTATCAAGTATTTTGACAGTCATGCTTGGTAAATCTGGAGCTGGAATCAGTTTTTGTAAACATCCTTTTATTTTCCAACCATCCTAAAATATTTTCAAAGAGGTTTATAATCAAGGGAATGTGAAGGAAAGAGAAAGTTTAAGAGAGATGTTCACAACAACCTGAAAATTCTATTGTTTCATAAAGAAAATGCACCCCAGATTACAACAGACCCTTTTATTACTGCACCGTGTAGAAAATATTTACAATTGGATCTCCTTGTCATACCAATATTCTGACAACCCAAATAGACAATCAAGATAGAATTTTCTCTAGACAAAGGCTAAATAATCCTTTTATTTTCAATGTCTTTCGTGCTCTTAAGCATAGCCCTAATGGGTATGTATATGACTGGTAGGAGATATGTCCTTGGAAGATGTTGTTTTTTTTGTTTTGTTTGTTCTTTGGGATTCAAGTTCCAAGGATTCTGTTAGCATCAGCCTTAATTGCTGCTGAATATCATTCTCTGAATTCACAGTCAGCACTTTGGATTCTTATGATATTAGAAATTACACAGTTCAAGAGAAATAAAATTACTGTTTTACTGATTTCAGCCTTGGCAGTAATGATGAACTGTGGGAGACTTTGCTGGTACAACTAAACTATTCTCCAACATTCAACGATAGAAAGTTTTTTTACTTTTGGAAAAGGAGTCATGATAATGTGAATAACAGAGAAAGCTAACTTTTGTAAAGCTAACGTTTTAAAGCTTTTGATCAGTTAATTTAAAGCACATTTTATTTAAAATACAGAACCCAAACACTCGTCTACTCTGTGTTTTTCCTCTTTTTCTGGTTTTGTACTTTGAAGCTTGACTTGCAATCTGATGATGATCCACAGGTAGGATTCATAATCCAGAATGTATTTCTTTGTTTCAAATTAAATCCAGCCATTGACTTTGTATTTAAACTCTGCAAATTCAGTAAATTTTATCAAACAAATTTAAACTCAAATCAGATTTAAACTCAAAGGGGCATTGTAGCTTCCTGTCCTGAGGGGAAAAGACAAGCCTAGAGATATGTAATTATTAGCAAAAAGCTTTTAAAGATCTTAAATGTTACACTATTAAAACATATTACAATTCTTGTTCAATAACCAGTGTCATTACTCACATAACAACAATTTTCATCAGCATAACACATTTTTATGATGGGAAATTTTTATGAATACATTTTCTAATCATGAATTACTTTTATGAGTTTGAGCAAGATACAGTTAATAAAACAGCTAATTACATTCAAAACATCTGTTTCCAACAGAACCCAGCTTAACTCAAAGGTTTTACACGTCTGCAGATTATTTCTGCAGATTATTAAGACTTTTTGCTCAACTGTTTTTCATCATACATTTATTAAAAAGTAAAACTAACCAGGCGTTAAGGTATTCCTTCTATGCAAACCTTTTTTCTATCAATATTCATGAAACCCTTTTTTAAAATGAAGTTATAGTCTGTGAAATTTAAGAGTTCTGGTCAAAAACCAAAGGCTGAACTGCTGTAGCCAAATTATTATCATCAGTCTCCTTTTCAGTCAGTTATTCGCAGCTGCTAAATAATGATAGCATGTCCTGTGCAGCAATTTCAGTGAAGTAATTTCCAGAGAATGTTTTAAGACTGCAATTCTAGAACACTTTCAGCCAACAGACTGCACAGAGATCACTGAGAGTGGGGACATGGAAAGCATGTTTTAAAGAGCAACAGATTAAAAGATAGAACATTTGTAGACAGTAAGGACACAAAAAAGATAACACGGAATGAATATATATATTATGTTGGAATTGTCAAGATCAAAGTACTTTTTATAGCAATAGTCACTTTTAGTTCTGTTCCTATAGATCAGGATATCTATCTATGATTTATTGAGCTTTGGGCAAAATAACCTAGATCAGTTTGCAAAAGAGCTGGTCTTCACTATCTTTTATTTTGTGTTCTACGAGGATTGAATTGAATTATTGTGATTAATCAATTATTGAAATAATCATTAACTTTAGTAGTCGATTTAATATTAACTGGCATTTAAAGACTTCAAAACATGCCTTCAGCTGACAGAGCTACCCTCTTAGAGCAGTAATTATACCAAACTTGTAAAAAAATAGATGAACAGTTTGGATTAAAAGAGGTATAATGGAGTTTTCTAATAGCACTGCCACTTGTAGCCAAAACACAGACCTTCAGCACTCTTGTGCTTGTTCTTTTGCAGCTTGCACTTGTACTTGAAATTGTTCTTTTTTTTTTTTTTTTTTACTTTTTTCACCTCATGTGGAGTTGACATTGCTGTCTGAGTTGAGCTTGATGCTGATCGCTTTTGAGTATCCACAAAATCTTTACTGAATATAAAGCTTCGATTGTTTGCTTGGTTGGACCCACATTGCAGGAACTTCTGACCGGAAGTACATTCAAGAAAAATAGGCTACAGGCTTATAGATGCACTGGCACTGAACTACTGAGGTGTCTGCTCATCAAACAATGTTTTAGTTGTAAAGGGAGAAATAAAAAGGCTGTTTTGAAGATATTTCCTAGTAAAAATGAACATCATGTCTCTTTCAAATAAAAAAAAAATATTTGTCTACTAATTGGCCTCTATCCAGAACTTGCCATCTGATTATTAATCTATTAATTGAAAAAAAAACATTTAACAGATTAATCAATTAGCAAAATGATTTTTAGTTGAAGCCCTTGTTCTGTGTAGCAGATTTATTGTTGATTCACATTCAGAAATACCAAGGGACGACATTAAACACACTTGGTCTAATACATGCAATGTATTATAAACTTCTCTGTGTCCAAAGCGTTTACACCTCATAACTACAGTAATAAAACCAGAAAGTTGAGCACTGATCAAAAACAAAAGAGTGATTTCCAAATTTCCTTAATGTCCTAATTCGCAGCCTTGTGGGAAGTTTGAAAAAAGGATTGCTGTTTCTCTGCAATGGCATCTTTCATGGAAAAATCCCCTCATACCTCTCCACCTGTGTCAGTGCACATTGCTTAAACCTCTCAGATAAACACCTGCCTCTATTCGATTTGTTTCACAGCATTCAACCTGAAGACACACATTTTCACAATAGCTTCATACTGGTTTGTCAATTATCTGATCAGAAGAGTTACAGAAAAAAAAGTAAATTGTTACCAGGAGATCAATAAAGGTACCTACTTCCACACACCGTTGCCATATCCTAAAAATAAACAATACTGTTCCTTTTTTTTGTTTGTAATGTGACTCTCGGTTCTCAGTTTTATCTCTTTGTTTGGTGCTCCTCTTTGACTTGGAATTTTAATGTTGAGATACATCAGCATGCAGTGGGTACCTCTTCCCTAAAGGACCTTATGCTTATACATGTGACTACATTTTAATTATCTGTGATGGTTCTGTTTGAATACCTGTACTGTTAGCTGTTACTACCAATCTCTCTCTTTTAAGAATACAATGGTGGACATTACATTCTTAAATGTTTTAAATTTCCTTGTATTGTGTTTGTGTGTCTTTGTTGGGCGAGCTACAAAAACAAAGAAGAGAGCATGACTCTAGATTATTTTTCAAGGCAACAATATTCCTGGCAAATAGAGCGCTCCGTGTTTTATCAAATGTGGCTGATAAAATCTTCATGAGAGAGTAGAAAAGTTTATATGAAAATGTTTAATAATGGTGTGATCGTGAGAAAGTAATATGGTAAACAGAGCTTGGCTCAGAGAGACAAGGCTGAGTCTCATGTAACTTTGTTCATCTCAGAGTTATGAACAAAATAATTTTTTCATCATGGGAAAAAGCAAGGATTCCAGTATATTTTGTTAAAACCATTGTTCGGCATAAATATGGGTGATATTTTAAGCCTATTTAACTACAGATGCTCAGTTAAATAGTGAACATAATGAATCCTGACTCATCGAAGAATAAACCCATTATTATTTTGAGGTGCATCAGTTTGAGTAACAAACAAGTAAGTAAAAAAGTATTTGTATAGCACGTTTTAGAGGAAGGGCAATTCAAAGTGCTTTAAGTTATAAAAACATCATAACTAATGTGCAGTAAAATGATAAAAAATGTTTAAAAACATTAATAAAGTACATAGAAAATCATCAATTTCCCCAAAAATAAAGTGCAAGTCAGCTATTACTTTAGACTTCTGGTCCTAAAACAACTTTTCTTTTCTAGAAAAATGCCAAACCTGTCATGACAGGTTTGAGTTGTTTAGCCCACATACAGAACATCACGACAGGAGAGAGTAATCAGATTTAAAGAGTTTATTTAATGAACTAGAGGATGGCGGAAAACGCCTCAAAGCCGGGACCAGAGACCACCGGCTGGTGTTGGAAACAGCAATCACTGAGGGAGGAAACAGAGTGGTGAGTTGAAGTTCCGTTGGAGCGGACAGTGCTGAACTGAATGAGTCTGAGTTTGATTCCTTACGGTAGTGGATGAACTGAGTCTCAGGGAGAAGTCTGGATGATCCGGGTTTCAGAGTATTTTTGTGGTCCAGGCATGACGGAGGAAAGTGGTGGGAGAGCGGACAGGTCGACACAGATCAGACGGAGAGCCAGAGGAGTTTCCGGACTGTCAGATGGGGAGAAAACCATGAACGCAGGAAGGCAACGCAGAAGGTGAGTCCTGGAGCTCGGGCAACCAGAGGGAAATTTCCACGGCGTCACGAAAAGGAACTTAGGAACTGAGTGAACCGGTTAGACCCTGTGGCTCCAGCAGGTCACAGGATCACCTGAAAGCGACAGGGAAAAAACTGGTGGTTAGCTCAAGGCAACGAGGAGAGAGAGACAGAGACAAACTCTGGAGGCTTAGTGGTACCATAACAGGCAAAACACTCGGCTCTGATGATCCGACAGGGATCTCCTCTTAAGCACCAGCCGACGAGGTACTGCCAGCCACGACCTCGCCGACGGGTCCGGCGGACAGAGTAGGCAGAATGGCCCTCAACTTCACGGGGGGGTGGGGGGTTCAGCTGGAGGGCAGAGCGCGCTGGTCTGGACGGGCTTTATCTGGGAGACATGGAAAGTGGGATGGACTCGGAGAGAGGGAGGCAGTCGGAGACGGACAGCAGAAGGGCTGATTATGGCTTCGATGGGGAATGGACCAATATATCGAGGGGAGAGTTTCTTAGAAATTGACATGAGAGGGATATCTCGGGACGAGAGCCATACCTGCTGGCCCGGGGTGTAGATGGGAGCCAGTCTCCTCCTCCGATCTGCCAGGCATTTATTATGGACGGCGGTTGAGACTTTGTGTAGTGGACCTCCAGACTCTCTGGCAACGGCGAATGTGATGGCGAACGGACGTGACTGCAATGTCTTTCTCTGTTGAGGAAAGGAGAGGTGGTTGATAACCAATGGAAGCCTCGAACGGGGATAATCCGGTAGCAGAAGAAATGTGGCAATTGTGAGCATATTCCACCCACGGGAGAAACTGGGACTAATCAGAAGTATTGGTTGAGGTGAAGCAGCGGAGGGTCGATTCCAGCTTCTGGTTGAGCCTTTCAGTCTGGCCATTGGATTGGGGATGAAATCCAGAGGTGAGAGAAACGGTGTTGTTTAGGGCGGCACAGAAGTTCTTCCAAACTTGAGGTATGAACTGGGGGCTTCGGTCCGATAAGATGTCTGACGGGATACCATGGAGTCTAAAAACATGTTTAACTAATAGCTGTACCGTCTGAAAGGCAGTAGGAAGTTTACGTAGGGGAACCAGATGGCAGACCTTGGAGAAACGGTCGATAATGGTTAAGATTGTGGTCATGCCCTTGGATGGAGGTAACCCAGTGACGAAGTCGATGGAGATGTGAGACCATGGTCGTTTGGGGATAGGGAGAGGTTGGAGGAGACTAGATGGAGGTTGGTGAGAGGACTTATTACGGTAGCAGACGGTACAGGCTTGCACGTACTCTGTGACGTCTTTGTGTACTGACAGCCACCAGAACTTCCGACTGACCAGGGTGATGGTACGACTGATGCCTGGGTGTGCCAAAAACGTAGAAGCATGGATCCACTGGCTCGAACAGAGGAGGGAACAAAAACCTTGTTGGATGGACAGGACTCTGGAACAGGTTCGGAGGACTGGGCTTGTTTAATTAAATCTTCAATCTCCCAAGTAACGGTTGCCATTGAACAACTGGGAGGCAGGATGGAAGCTGGTTCCTTGTCGGAATCATCTGATGAACGCAGGCGAGAGAGAGCAGGCTTGATGTTACGGGAACCCGGACGGTAGGATATGGACAAGTTAAATCGGGAAAAGAACAGAGACCAGCGAGATTGATGCGGGCTATTTTAGCATTGTCATCAGGGAAACATATTGGTGCGTGGTTAAAGGTGATAGAGACTTGCAGGAGGAAACCGTTACATTTAATGGGCTCACCTGAAAATCTCTCCGGTACAGGGTGACGAACGTCCGAGAACACGGCCGGAGCCCGAAATCATGAAAAAAAAAACAAGTTTTGTAAGAGACAAATGTATTAAGAAGTTATTAAAAAAAGATCCAACAACAACGAATATACTTATTCAAAAAGTCTTTTGGTAATTAAATTTGTTCTTGTCTTACTCTTAAGTTGTGAGAAACAGTTTCTTCTGCTGTTAATTAAAATGTAAAAGTTTTTAATTCATTAACTGTTTGTTTGAAAAATTATAATTGTCATTAAAATCTGGTACTTAGATATTACAAAGCTTTACAGTGCATTGTTTTGAAAATTATGCAAAGAAAATATTCTGATATGTATACTGTTTGCAAACACATCAGTGTTTTTAATTGCCCTCAGAGCACAATTTATAAACTTAATATGAAATAAGAATATTTAGTCGTGAACATAAAACTCAAAAATAGAAGGTTTAAAAGAACCTTGGTTTAACACCGTCTAAATGTATGAAAATCCAAACTGGGTGAAATGCTAGAGCAGTATTAGAAAATAGCAATAAAAATCTGGATGTGCTCCATGACCTGCCTGAATTTAGATCTGCCTTGAGCACTTTAGGCAAAAACACTGGTTTTCACATTCACAACTTGTTTCCAAAAATGGCTGGTGAGGTCTACATGAACCTGAGTGTAAAACCTGAAGTTCTTTATATGTAGAAGAAGTAAAACCAAAGTATAATCATGATAAACTTCCCAATTTGCAATTCTGACGTGAATTCTTTACTTACCACTCATGCATGTGAACAACCATCAGTTTGCTTATGTGTAAAATAATAAATCCCTTTGGAAATTAAAATCAAATTTCTCATATTGTAAATAACAGTGAGTTGATTCTTCAGAGTATATCCAGCTTAGTAGGATTCAGTGTAGAAACAAGTCTGAGCAGTTACTACAGTATAAATACTGTATGTTTTATTTGAGGACAGGACTTCTCTTTGGGGCATGAGAGCCTATTAGCCCTATGGGGGTGCCTGCTCAGGCTTCAATCTGCCACAGGCACAGACCCTCTGTCAGTTCTTCTGTGCATTGCCTCCAGTCAGTCCTTAAGGGGGATTTGTCAAAGTGGTACATCCATTATGTCACCACGATGTCAGCGTTAAAGTGACAGTCTATCTATCTATCTATCTATCTATCTATCTATCTATCTATCTATCTATCTATCTATCTATCTATCTATCTATC
>JAUZNJ010038666.1:0-11013 GCA_034780135.1 Jordanella pulchra
AGAACCGATGGCTCCATCTCATAGTTGCTCTCAAGCTCTCTGTTAATATTTCAAAAACTAACAGTGCCATATATTACGTAAATTATCCAAGTTTTGCTTTTCTTTAAAACCTTGCTAAAAAGGTTTAGAACACAAAGGCTGAAAGTGTTTCTGTTGCTTTAAAGAAGGAACTTGGCAGCAGTAAATTAAATAAACATTTGATCAGCTGTAATGAATTAACTTATGTAAGGTATTTGTAGGTTACCTTAAACGTGATACACAAAAAATGACTTCTCATTCTAATAGCAAATTATGATTTAAAGCCAGAGAAGAAATACGAAGGTGCTCTCCTCCGTTCCTCAGCTTATTAATGTAACTGGATGAGGTCAGGGTTCTCACAGTGGTCTGCTTTCTTCCATCTAAAATCCCGCAGTGTTTATTGAACTGATGCTTGGCACCTCATCATTCAACTTGTAGACAAGTATTTGGAAAGCATTACATTTGTGTTACTGACTACTGTGTCAATAAGAATAAACTGAATGTGTGTAATTTCCTGGAAGTGGAAGCAGTTGTTTTTCTTATTTTAAGTGTGCGATTGTTACACGATTTATTCCTCCTTTTTAACTGTGCCTATTGATTTTCTCATCTTGCTTTCGCTCCTCCTTTTAGCGGAGTGTGGGGGCACAATCAAAGAGGAGCCTTCTGGTCGTATTCTGTCTCCAGGATACCCTGCTCCATATGAACACAATCTGCACTGCATGTGGACCATCGAAGCTGCTCCTGGAAGCACTATTAGGTCTGAAAAATCACCTTGTTTTCCTCTTGTTGACTTTTGTTTTCATACTTTGGTTCTAATTCTACTGCCTCTGTATATAGACAGAGATCTTAGTCTTTCCATTCATTTTGTAGTGGTCTTCCTCTCTCTAGATTGTTATATCTTCAGTAAATTTCTTGTTGCCAATAATAATGTGAGAAATAAGTGGAAGGAAATATTAGTAGGGATGTCCAAAGTGTGGTACTGGGGTAATTTCATTGCAATTCAGAATTGAACAGATGCTAACAGGGAATTATAACTTTGAAAAAATAATGTTAAATAAAAAGAAAAAAGAAATCCCTTAGTGTTAAGTATTTGCTGCAATTCAAAGTATTTGTATTTTAATAACCATCTCTCTTATTTCAATCTTGACTTCATGGTAAATAAGACCCAATCTTGCCAGTGACCTTTACTCATAATTAATAGTTGGTGCACCAAAATCTGTTCTTAAAACTGTTTTGTTAAATTATGTTCCCCTTGCTGAGAATATATATCTTTGTTTTGTCTGCCTATATTTTTTTAACATAATTTTTACTTTTTATCTTTAAAAACCTGTAAAACCTTTTACTAAAACCATTCAGACTATTGTGTACTCTTAAGTAAAATACTGTGTGCTTTCAGCAGGTGAAAAAAAACATTTTTTTAATCATTTTGTCAGTTGAAAATGTGCATAAAATGGAATATCTGTTAATATTTAAAACCTCATTTAGCAAACATAACTTTAATGATACATCATAAGATAGTTAAGTATATCAATACAGATGTAAAATGTTAAAACTTTAAAAGTGAATCTAATCATCGCTGCTTTGCTTGCATCCCACACACAAGTGTTCCTGAAATTCTGCAAATCTGTCACTTGACAACTCTAAAGTAAATAAATACTCCATAACTTGAATTGAATAAATATTTCACTTCTCTCACCTTTGGTTAATTGAAATGGTCTTCTGTTTATAAGCACTTTAAAATTGTTAATGATTGCTTAAAAATTTTAAGCATAGGTAAATATTAAGGATGCATTAGCATTTCAATACTTTTAACTTCTAAACTTTTGCCCACAGCAGCATCCTGAATCATTTTCAGCCATTTGTTTTAGGTCTTATTTTCGTTTTTGACCTGTCAGACCATGACCATAAATAAATGTACCAACTTTTACTACAATACTTGTCTATTGAGTTGGATGGGATGTTTGTTTGTTAGTTAGCTAGTTAGCTAGTTAGTTAGTTAGGTAGTTAGTTAGTCAACTTAGTTTTCACAGCTCTTTTAAATTTAAAATTAAATACTTTTATGATGAAGTTTTTTAAAATTTCATGTTTCTCAAGAGAGACAAAACTTTCACCTTTAAACCTTCCAAAAACAGCCCTTTTTACCCTTTTGCTACAGAGGTCCCCTAAGCTTTAAAACTGTATCCCAGCTGAGACTCGTCAAGTAGAACATGATAAAGGAAACTACAAGTTGTTGTTGCCTTAATCCAGTACATGCTCATGGCAAGATAATACATTTTTTAAACATGTTTTTATATGAAAACATGCTTAGGTTTGGACGAGAGTATATCTACTTAAATATGCACGTGAGATATCTTTGCTTAATCGTTTTAGCAAAAATGCTACGCCACCTTGCACATTGCTATAAAGATAAGGATGCCCTTAGGGGCATATAGGCTACCTCTTGTTTATTAGCTACTTAATTGATAACAGTGTTCCACAAGTATTAATATTAACCAATGTAAGAATTTAAAATCCAGATACTTAAAGGAATAGCACTCATGGTACTAATTTGTTCATGGGGAATTATCACATGGCTTGATACATGTAGATGAGAAGAGGAGAATAAACATCTCAATTGAAAACCCCACAGCATATTTCCATTAACTTGATCCACTTTCCTTGAAGATCCCTTGCTTTTCGTAACATTATGAAATTACTTTTGTGACATTACTGTATTTTGTATCTTTAATATACCTATATTATTATTATTATTATTATTATTATTATTATTATTATTATTATTATTATTATTATTATTATTATTATTATTATTATATAACATTCAGCGCCTTTTCTTTGTCCATGCAATTTTCTGACAAGTACATGAATTTACTTTCAGTTTTTGTACTTAGAGTCCAGCAATTCCCCCTTATTTCATTCTGTTGCTGAGACCAGTTGCGACCTGTGCTTTTGTTTTGTTTTTATTTTTTCTAACCTACTTATACAAACAATGACCCTTTGTTGACATCTTAGCTTTATCTTTTCCCTTTTTTGATGACACCTAAACACGACTCTTACACGTGATGTGAGTGGATTTGAAGCATTTCTTGCTGTCCGTCATGCTTCCCACTCTTACCTATAAACAACTTTTCTTACTGTATACCAAAACCATAGAGACATGCATATCACTGCTTCTCCTCCCCCGTGTGGCTCAGATCAAAACCTGGTTCAACTCCAGCATGTGTATAAACTTCTTATACACAGAGAACCAACTGTGACACTCAGTAAAGATAGCTGAATAGACTGAGGAAACTCTGAAGGGCTGTTTCAGCTCTATTGTGCTCCTCATAGGCAGGACATAAACAGCATCACGGACTGCATCACTATGTAAAATAATGAGTATACAATAGTCAGCTTTTCATAAAGCTATGATGTTTCTTCAATAATAAAACCTTGATCAACTACAAATTAAAAGGCAGAAAAGAAAGAAGAAAAGAGCCGTTAGACCAGAAAAAAGATAAGAGCTCTGCAGAAGGAACCAAGATGAAAGATGGAACAACATCTACAGAAAGAAGATAGAGGACCATAAACAATTTTTGGACACAATCCCAAAACCATGGTTGGAGATTTAAGACTACCCACCCATGCCCGTACATACATAAAGCTGTACTTCTACCTAAATAGAAGTCTTTTATCTTCAAATAGCATGATGTTTTGCTATTGGTACACCTTTTCCCCAATGAGAGAAAATAAGGGATATTTATTTTTGTTTCTATTCTATACTATTCAACGTGATTTAGGTTGGGTAGCACTTCACTTTAACTGGGTCTATTTCATTTTGCTGGAAAGAATTCTTCATTTTCATGCCTTTGATCCTTCCCATGCCATTCATAATTGAAAATAATCTACCATGCATTAGCTCAGGGATCCCTATGTAATAAGGGATGCAGCTCAAGATGGCAAGAATATCACACTATACGGGAAAACATTGCTTTCATGTGAAACACTACATCCTACTTTAAAGCTCAGTATTGTCACTGCAGGTATCTGAAAAGCTTGAGACATTTATTAGAAGTTATTGATAGGTGACTCTAGAAGGACGGAAAAGAGTGGAAGAATTTCAGATAGAGACGATACAAACATTAAAAATAGTGACAATGAAGGAGACAATTAGCTGTTTTGCTCATTTAAATTCCACTGCTGTAAAAATGAAATAACCAGTATGAAAAAAGTATAATACTTAATATGCAGAAATTGGGAGCTTTTCTAAAACATAAGATTTTTCTTTTTAAGATAGTTATCATTTCATTAAACATATTAATACTTCTATCGCACTATATAACACCTAGACATGCGCTGATTAGTAATTTGTGGCTTATTTCTTTTCGTTGTTTTTTTAAGAAGTTCTTACCTTCTTCTACCATTTTTTTTTTTTTACAGATTTGTTTTTCTGTTGATAGCTCCAATTAAGAAACATGCAAAATATATCGTTCTATCCTTCCTGCTGTAAGTGGTTGCAATGTTTAATTAAAAGAAGAACTACAGTAATGGCACAATGCCTACATTAGAGAATGTTTGCTGTAAAACCATAGATTCTTACTATCTTAGCAGTTTACGTCTAAGACATTCTTGTGTATTTTATATTACTGATTATTTTGATAAGCATAAGTATATGTTTTCATCAGGCTCTGTATGTATTCCCTGGAAAATCCTTTCCTTAACATAGATTTCCCAAATACTGCAAACATTTACAAATCCCACTTGTTTTTTGACAAGCAGAGATTCAAAGTTGGAGCTTTAAACTGGGCCACGTTGAACATATTTTTAGAATTGCTGTTATCTGAGGTTGGCTCAGGGTCCCTAGCCAATTTCTGTAAAGACAAAAAGAATCAACTCTTTATCTTCCCACTAGTTTTCCCATTTGAGTTAGTAGCTAAACTGAAGAGTGGCATCCATCCAAAGAGATGCACACTTACATCTGGGTATTTCCTCTGACTTCACTTTAAACAACTAAAGTTAATCTTTCTGTCTCAAAAACAGCTTCCATGCATAAGAGTGCTGTCAATGTGCCCTTGACAGAGAATTAATGTTTTCACTGGTTATAGAATTATGAGGTTTTGTGTTTTCAACAAGGTAGTCACTAGTTAGGACTTTAGTTCAGGCTCAGCTTATAGTAAACATCTCTCTCTCTCTCTCTCTCTCTCTCTCTCTCTCATTTATGCAGCACATTTCATACATACCTATGCTTAAACACTCGGGGTAATGAAATTGTCCATCAGGATATGATTCATTGATTATCAGAGAGGTAAATCACACAGCTTCACACACAAATGAAATGCAGGCAAAAAAAATGTGCCAGTCTAATTATGTCACATAGTTTTTTATTTGCTTTAACTATAAAAATGATTATTTTTAAAATACATCTGACTGTTGAAAACTGTAAAGACAAAGGCAATCCTACCTTCTAACAGCATCAGTAGGATTTTAGTATGCCATAGTGCCATGGTAATAGTAGCCATAGTGTCTATACAAACAGTTTTTAATACCTTTTCATTTAGGGTGATTTAGTTAAATATGTCTCTTTTACCATTAATAAATCTATTTTTTCTTTTCTGTTAATTCTTATTTCAATGTAATGATCTTTGCATGTACCGATACCTTAGTATCTTCTGGAGACAAAATAATCTACTTATTCAGAGTTGTCCTGAACTAAGTTTAAGACTCTGTCTACATGACACAGCTTTTTAGTGAAAATTGACTTTTTTTCTCTGACAGGTACACCATTTGAGAACAAGTTTCAGCCTGTAATGATTTGAGAACATGCTGGTGTTCAATATGATGTAGATATTAAAAAATGAAATCATCCTGTGTTTGGGAGCCCTGGTACATATACAGTTTGACCAAAATGATTGCATTTAATGGGCACAGAAATGCCGACATGTTAAAAAAAATTCAATAGAAGACTAATATAATGATACAATACAATGACAGATTGCACAGTACTCAGTTGTGCTGATGACGCTTTTGAATATAACAATGGAACTCTAACAAAATGCTTATTTTCTCACCCAGTTTTTAAGTTTCAAAGAATATACTATGAATTTGTGGCTTGGCAGCCGTATTATACCATTTTCATGTTTCTACTGTTACTGTTTGCAGGTAGATTGTGTTTTTAATGCTGTCTTGTGTTAACAGATATGGGAAAAAAATACTAAGGATGTTTTTTGATTAAATAGGGCCATAGATTATGAGCAATAGAATGGATGTGATCTATCCATTATACTTTAAAGACTTATAGGGATCTCTCCTAACCAATGGTTTCATTTTACGACTCTGCTATTTCACACCTTCTATTGCTTTCAGATCAGATGCAGACTTATTTTTGCTAAAATTGCACAGCTTACATTGTTATTGCATCATTGACGTCACAACAAATGGACTGGAAAAAATTGCTTTGACCACTGTTCAGGCTTGGCCAGGTGTCAGATCAGCTTAGATGTGTCAGTCGTTTGTCTTTCAAAGCTTTCTCCATGGATGTTTCTGCATCCAGATGATCCACAGGGCCAGTCACTCATACTGATGTAGCCTGCTCCCACTGTGACATTTCACACCATCTCAATTAGTTCTGAAATTTCTTACAGCTGCACCTTATGTATCGTGTCTCTTTTATACAGTACCACACACATCCATACACACCCCCACTTACTTAATTATTTATCATCTTTAGGCAAATACACACCTACTCAGAGGAGTCCTCACAGGACTCCTGATTGCAGCAATACTGTTTTGTATTCATGTGAGAGAGCCTCAGCAGTCCCTATTCCTTTCTCCATTTCTCTCATATGAATACAAAATAGTTGAGGCGGAATCAAAAGAGATCCTTAAGATCTTTTTCATCTCTCTCTTCTCCATCATATCTCCTTATGGCGATTTCTTTGACACTTGATTGAACAATTTTATCTTGTTAACAGGCGACCAATTGCAGAAGGAGAGCCCTCAGCTGTAAACTCCAAAACATTTTCCTATGAGTCCTCAGAATGTTAACTGAATGAAGAAAGCAACATTTGCCTCTTGGTCTTCAGTCTGACTTAAAGTAGATGTACTGACTCTATCTTATGAGAGAGTTGTGACTGTATTTCTCTAATTTTGTAAATGTTTTATTGCAATAAATACATAAGCGTAAATGTATACAAGATGAAAGGGAGTTCACATAACAAGCTAATCTCACCGGATTCTGCCTTTTTGAACTTTTTTTGCACAACCTTATGATCTGAATAAAATGTCCATATTGTCTGCCTTTCATTTCTTTATTTTAGTGTAGAAATTACATTTGCATGCTTAAAAATAGCCATGGTCTCAGTCATGCTTAGATGAATTCGCTTATTAAAGTATAGAGATAATAAATACTAAGTATAAATAATAATTTTAACTCATGCCATAACTCTTTTTGTGATACTTGGCCATTTTTTGTGTCATACCTTTGCCCATAGACATTACAATAATGTTTCTTTTTTTATTTTCTACCTGTAGCTAAACATTTTATTGGTGTACCTGCCGCACCCAACCCGGAACAGGACTCTAATCAGAACATATACCCTTCAGAGATGCATTCATCACTTAATGTATCTCTAAAGGTTTGATTGAGGCTAAATGTTCTGATTGAAATCAACCAAATGGGATGTGCTTGTATTGTTGGTGAAGTGAACACACTGTATGACCACAACTATTCCATCTCTGATGTTATCATTATATATGGTGTCTTCGAAGTTTTTAAATATCATGGGACAATTTTTAAAATAAACAATATGCAGTATGTTGGTGGCACATCAATAGTGAGATTCAAATAATATGAAATATCTAGTATATGCAATTATATCCAACTCAATTTACTTAAATGTCAAAATACAAAATTAAGTGCATCCAGGTGCCTTCAGCAATCACCTAATTAGTAAATGAACTCCAATTGCCTGAAATTAATTCTCAGCATAAATTGAGCTAAAGGTCACAGAAGTTTTTCTCAAGAATATTATTGTACAAGCAGGAATATGGAGACCATAGATCACACAGGATAAGTTCATTTCACTCCTAAAAATTAACTTTTTACTAATTCTTTAAAAGTCCTGCTTTTAAAATCTTTCAAGGTCAACTATTGCCGCATAAACGATTTAATAAATATTTCAGGATCATCGCTTTTTTTGCTTTTTGGGGTATTAATTTGCTTTGAAACATTAGTTGTTTTCTTTTGATTTTACTGTCATTTTCAGTCCAGACTAAACACACCTGCTTTCCCTACAATCCCAGGTGCCACACATTTCAGTCACCCTAGAGGCCCTGCGACATGGTATTCTGACACTTCTAGCGATTAGGCTCTTCTCTATGAATGCTGAATAAAGTCTAAAACCTCTTGCACCCATAAAATGCATTTTCATTATTTCCTGTAGACATCAGCTAAAAAAATGAAGAATTGCTGTCACTGTGCAGATTAGGCACTAAAAGAGCCATTTTGTCTCAGCTTTAAACTAAAGTGATCATGCTCTGCACACATCACCGCTCGCTTATTAGAGGAAGTGTCCGTGTTATTTTCTAGGAAGGCACAATGCAATCAGGTTAGTTGCTTCGTGGAGATGGCGGGTAATTACTTTTATGATGGTCTTTCATTTTTCCAGGACAGAGAGGGGGGTCCTGCTAAGAGAGCAGAGTTGACAAGGGTTATTCAGACATGCACTTTTCACCCCTTTGGGTATTTTAGTATCACTTCTATGAATAACTAGCATTATAACATGTTGAAAAGCTAAAAAGGGTTTTATTTATGCATGCTACTGGCCCTTGAATACCTACAGCCAACATTTGTAATGAACTGGCCAGTATAAATGCAGTAAATGTTATTCATTAAAATTTAACTGAGCCTTTGCAGAGGTGACAGTGATTGGAGAACAAACTCCAAGACTAGGGCAAAGCAGCCTTAATCTCTGCTTTTTACATTTAAAGAAACAAGTACCCTCGATGAATATTAATTTATTTTAAAATAAAAGCGGCTTAAACTGCAATCTACTGCATTTCAACTTGGCAGTTTTTGCAAGGAATTGGAAACTTCAATAGATTTAATTTGCTCAAAGTCCTGAAAGGATGAAAATCATCTTTTAACCTTTTTTTTAAAAAAAAAAGAAAAAAAGAAGAATAAAGCACCAGGGATTTTACTTTCGGATGCGATTGATTAGAAGCGCGACTGAACTTAACGTTTCCTGTTCATACTAACATTTTTTGCATTAAATGCTTTAAAAACTTGAAGAAAAAAAGTAATATCAGCCAACAGAAATACTAAAACAAGAGAATAATCTATAGAAATGTTTAACTAAGGAATGAGAACATAAATTTGTGCCAGTGTTTTCATCTGCAACTACTCCACCTTTTTTCTCTGTAACCTTTTTCTAGTACTATATATAGCCACCCCACACTCCATCTTGTTTTTACATACTGTACAAAGAAAAATTATTATCGTAACATGCAACTCATATTTTCCCAAACCCACTGTACCCTCAGCCTTTAACCATACGTCTTGAGCTTCTCCTGGTCTCCATCCCCTCATATCCTCCTCTTCTCATCCTGTTCTGTCAGAAATATGTTTTTTTTCATTGCTTTGCTCACCTTTCACTTTTAATCAATGTATTTCACCCATTTCATCCACCCTTTTACTTACCTTCAGTCATATAAATCAGTCAATAGAGTAGGTTGCCTTTCAAAGCTCAACTACGGTGGCCGTGAGGTGCAAAAAACAACAACATTAAAAAAAAACACAACATTAAAAAAAACACAACACATTAACAAAAATGGACTCATCAACACACATACACAGAACTGTCAGATAACCTGTCCTTGATACTGTCCTCATGCAGATCACCTCAATTATCTGTATTCACACATATTATACACATGTGCATTATTTTACAAGAGAAATTACCCCCAATTGCTTAACACTTTTAATTTTAGTTTAATTTGTTCAATTTGTGTAAATAACATAGAAGCGTACTGACGGCCAGCATGAGTATACAGACATACATATTTATCTTCTGCTCTTTCAAGTTCAAATACATGAATAGTTGTCACCCCTTATAAAAGAGTATAAGTTCAAGAATACCTTTCACTGTACATTAATGTGAATATATACCAGTGTGTTTATGTGCTTCTGTTTGCTTCATGAGGACTTCATTTATAGCCGCTGTGACAGGACTGTTCTTGAGGGCGAGATACACTGCAAAGATAGTCTATTGTTAAGCAGCCAGAGGCTGCTGCTAACAAATCAGAGAATCAGTGTCTGACACCAATTATGCAGAAATGGTGGGAACTTGTTGCTAAAAGACAACATATCAGTTGCGTCTGTGCCTACTATAGCTCAAGGCTAACAGGCTGTACAGTATCTAGACAATAAATGTTGATACTAAAGGGACCAGGAATTCTTTTTTGCAAATGTGGCAGAGATGACCGTTGCAATCCCTGAATTCATTACCCATGTCCTGAATAGATTTGATTGTTAGTCGTAAGCTTCAGGACAAAAACAATAAAATAGGCCTAAGTGTACAGAATTAGGAAAAATAAAAAGATAAATTGAAATTAAAGGAATTGTTTATCTTTAATGCCCCCACTTTGTCATGTAAATTGAAATCGGAAAAACGTGAGACACTATGAAAGTAAAACATATAGGAAAATTATGTTCTTAAGACAGAGCAACATGTTTAGGAGAGTCGGGCAAGTTATTTAATCATCGGCCAACTAAAAAAAGACAAAAATGAAAGTGTGAATCAAGCTCAAATCATTGTCCAGTAGTTTGTTCTTAACACATGTGGAATACGGGGCGTGCAGGTGGCGCAGGGGTTAGTGCGCACGACCCATGTATGGAGGCCTTAGTCCTCGACGCAGGCGACCCAGGTTCGAATCTGGCTTATAGTCCTTTCCCGCATGTCTCTCCCCCTCTCTCATACCCCCTTTCCTGTCAGCCTACTGTCAGAAAAACAAGCCACT
>JAUZNJ010038667.1:0-46814 GCA_034780135.1 Jordanella pulchra
CCGTTTATCACTACTTAGCCCACTTCCCTATATGTTGTACTCATTTTATTTCACTTGTTCTGTCTATATCTGTACCATTGCTGCTGCGGTTGTGTGTTTTGTTTTTTTTTTCTGTTTTTTTTTGTTTGTTTGTGTCCTTTTTTTTGTAATGTTTGTAAAACTTCAAAACAATAAAAAGATTTGAATAATAATAAAACAATATTTATGTTTGCTGATCAAACCCACTGCAAAAATTCCTCTGAAGGCTAAAAAAGAACTAAGTAAGCAGTAACTAGACAGATTATTAGTGTTTATTTCCTAATTTTAAAATGAACATGAATTTAGTTTTTGACATATTGGGTAAAGGTATAGGGCACCATTAAATGAACAGTCCAACTTTGGATAAATATGACCTATAAAAGCCATTTTTCTTTTTAGATTTTTTGACACCGACTCCCATCTTTTTATATGTTTGTCAAAAAAAATTTAGAAAATAGTTTTCAGCTGCAAATAGGTCTTCAAACTATGATTTTAAGAGGTTTGAAGTAAAATTATGGGAAAGAGAGGATTTGAAGAATTCAGACTTACCACCTATGGAGCCAACATTTAAAAAGCATTACTCAGTATGTTTATCATTTCAAAATGTATACTAAAAGCCCTATGAGCATTTTTTTTATTTCATCTCTAAAAATCTGTTCTATGTACTGTTCATACTGTTCAACCTGATTGATAGTTGGGCCTTTCCTACAGAGGCATGTCCATCCAAATCATCGTCAAACTCAGACTGTCCTAGATTTAAGTCAACAATTTTATGTAATTTTATGCAAATTGCACCATTATTTTCCTGTAATATAGATCCTTCCTTTTCATACAACCTTCCTTGCCCAAATACAGATGTTCTATTCAAAAAAGACTCATAGTCATCATTATTTCAAGTCCAATGTGTTGTAGCCTGGAGGCAGTAATTCAGAGTGAAATGGAAGCTGTCAGACCAGCCATGCTCTACAGAGAGATGCAAATGCAAGGAGGATCATGCGAATGCATGTAATGATGGACCACAGTGGTTGATTCTAGGTTGAAAAAAAAATCATGGAGCACAGAACCAGAATTATATAGAAAGAGAGTGTCTGTCTATACTCAGTTGACAAATTGTCTGTAGATAAAAAAAAGTGTGCTTAAGGAAGTTTAATCATGTTGAGTGGGTGATGGCTACAGGCTATTTAATATTTTTCCCTCTAAATTTTTTAGGAGTATCCAAATAAACTGTTTAACAAGCTTTTGTTTCCATCATTACAGTATCTTGTCAACAAACCAGAGCTGAAACCCTTCAGATTAAATTTCATGTGTTGTATTTTCTAGAATCACATTGACGCAGTCCATACTATGGCGTATCCTGCTTCACATTCCATCGGCCTTTACTGCCTTTATCCATTTATGTCAAACATGCCAAGAAGAACCATTACATAGAAGCGATTCTGAAATGCACCATGAACCCAAAGTCAACTGTTTACTGAATTAGTTCCCCCCCCCAATGGAAGAGCAGTGAGGCTTTAAATTGGACTATGAGGATTTAATGCATTGGTATGTAACATTAACCTGTTGTACGCTGCTTATGCTGTTCCAAGAAGGTAGACCCAGTGGATCCATATGTCTGATTAGAGCTCAAAGACCTCTTAATTCTTCAAAACAATTTGTTTTAAATGAGCTTAAAATGTGTTTAATGCTTAGTTTTCAAAGAAAACCAAGTCAATTTGTTCCATTTTATTTTTGTTTGTTTTTTTCACTTTGAGACAAAGCTTTGACCTACAAATACTGTTTCCGCCCTCCTCAGTGTTTCAAGCGTGTTGTGTATGTGCTGAAATCAACCACTGCAACCAACACTGGCTTCTGTTCCTAAACTAAATACCACAGCATAAACAGTACGCCTGAGACACAAGGAAACAGGCTGGGAGTCAGGGGGAGAGTGTGGACGCAAGAGGAAAAATGGACAGAGAAATTGAGAGTGATGAATGCTGACCGTAACATTGTGTAACTCACATATTATTCATTATGCCATTGGTTTTCAGCAGCACCTTAGTATTGCCAAACTACACAGAAGATGCATACCGGCAATAGTAGCTTGGGTTAGGGTTTTCACAAAGGTACTACTGAGGAATCTGGACTTCATAACTAGGTTTTATATAGGCTGTCAACATTTAATCATTGTTGATTTAAGGATGGAAAAACATGTTAAGATCATGCAGCTAAACACTAATAGAAGATAAAAGCCAAATATTTACACACTTATCTGATTGCTGTATTTTGTGCTTCCCTTGCAATTATATTCCATTTGCTTTTCCACACAGATTGTTTTAGTAAGTGAATGAAGCAGCAGATATGTCCTGAGGATCCAGGAAAACTCATCTTCTGCACATAAACACTGGAGCCCTAATGTACTGTGTCTTGTACTTATACCCATACACATGCCGTTTTTCATTTTATAACCACAAACTTCAAATTTTTCTCTTGATGTCAGCATTTTATAGAAGCACTCTTAGCACAGCTTTGAAGACTAAAATTTCTGCCCATTCTGATAATACCAGGTCAGAATGTATGGGAGGCACTTCTGAAATGCATTTTTTAAAATCTCAAAAAATATTTTATATTGGACTTTGATTTAGTGATTCTAACAAACCAAAACACTTTGGGTTTTCTGCACAATGGCATGACAATGCCATGATTGTGTTTCACCTGTCACAGACCTGAAGAAGATTTACAGTTAGTTTTTGAACACATTCGTTTTTCAACAAATAATGCTTTGAATGTAGGCTCTAGGGCTCAAGATTAATCTGATCTGACCAAAACCCCTGTTGTTTATAGATGTTGGAGCTTAGCCTGTTTTTCAGTATAGTCCTGTTTCTCTTACTGTTACTAACGGGATGTGATCTCTTTCATCCTCTGACATGAGACCTGGCTTGGAGCTCGTCTTCCTGGCTGTCTTTTCTGGACGGGGGCCGCCTGTGGAGCTGGATGACAGTTACCGTTTATATCTCAGCTTCTTTCTGTATATCTTCTTCTGTCTCCTTGAACCCTAGTCAGCCTCAGCAGATGGCCGCTTACACTGAGCCTGGTTCTGCTGGAGATTTCCTCCTGTTAAAAGGAAGTTTTCTTCTCCTCTGTCCCTACATGCATGCTTGGCGTGAGGGATTGCTGTTGAGTCAATGAGGCGATGCAATCATCTGGTTTTCCTTACTTTTAACTAATCTGACTGATGACCCATGTTGTGAATTGGTGCTATATAAATAAATTGAATTGAATTTTGCACATGGCTTGTGTAATAAATAAATGTTTTAGTCTTATGGCTTTCTTAAAATGATGGCGTACTACTTGCATGTCCTTAACAAAAGCCTGATTGGTTAAGTGCTGAACTTACAGCTGAACTACTGACAAAATCTCCATTTCGAGCTGAAGCTCTCTGCTACTTTTCCAGTGATATCAAGGGAATTTCTCAGACCTAAAGGTTGCTTTGAGGCTACAAACTGGGATGCATTGTCAGCTACTTGAAGAGGACATCAATGCAATGAGGGAATCTGTGATTGGCTATATAAACTTATGTGTAGATAACACCATCACCATCAGAACAGTGAAATGTTTCCCAAATAATAAACCCTGGATTACCTATGATCCGAATGAACTGTTCCACATGGGCAAAAAAAAGCCAAAGAGAGACATGGGATTATTGAGGAGTATACAAAAGCAATTTAAGGTACAGATAAGAACAAGTACAGTGAAATACAGGAGGAAGAAGGAGGGTAAGTCACAATATCATAGATGTGTATTCAGGGCTGGGGAAGATCATAGGCTTCAAGCAGAAGGATAATCAGAGAGATGAAGGTCTGGACAGAGCTCATTAGCTGAACCGATAGATCTTCAATAGGTTCAAGTCTGAAATAAGCTCAGATTTGTTGCTCTCCTTTGACCAAAGGCACCCTCCAGCATCTCTAATGATTGATCTTACATCTTTTCCATGGAGCCTCCAACTTCTATGTAGTTGTTCTCAACCAAGTAAGAAGAGGGTGTGGCTCCCTCCCCTTTCCACCTGTCTGTCTCTAGAATTCAAGTGAAGATGCAACGTAATGCACTGAATCACAATAAGGAACCGTTCATATGGTGTCCTTAGCGCTTGTCCATAGAGTTCTGAAATCCTGTTCTAAAGCACCTCTTCAGCCTTAGCCTGACCTAGGAGATGGTTTGCGTCATGTGGAATACTTCCTGCCTTGATCTAGTACCAAAGAAAGCTTAGCCAACAGCCCTCAATGACTAAAGATTTGTTGCACTGTTAACGCTATCTCAAGAAGGTCCTAAAGAGACTCCTGTCGCTATACCTGAGCAACCAAAGAAGCGGCTATCAGAACCCCCCTGCAGTTTATTTATTGCTGTGAAACTGGTGCTGCAGATGCCATCATACACCTGCTTCAACAAACCCACTTTCATTAAGATAAGGCAGACAGCACTGTGAGGATCATGTTCTTTGATTTCTCCAGTTCTGCCTGACTTATTTTTTCAGAAACTCCTGCAGACTGTTATGGGGGACTTAACAATTAACTTGATTGAAGACTATGGGAGCACCACAGGCAAGCTTTTTACTCTACACTTTCTCTCAGTCTGCTGTCGAGAGTGGGATCTCTTCTGCCATCATCTCCTAGGGTAACAGTATCACAACATATTACTTAAAGAAGATAAATAAGCTAATAAAGAAGGCTGGTTTTGTTCTGGGATCTCATCTAGAACCTTAACAATTGAATGTGTACAGTCAAAGGCTTCACCAGATGTGATGGAAGACAGACCAATACAAAAGATCCTTTCTGCTTAATGCTATCAACACTTAAAAAGTCCGTTTAAGTTCCCTTTTGATATGAATTATGTATTTTTGAATTGAACTGAATTGAATTTGACAGAAAAGCTCTCCTTGCCTAGCCAGTCAGTTTAAGTGGGCTCACAGTTTAAGTGCTTTTTCTTGCAAAGGCTGCAGATGTGCTATACACTGTTTAGTAAGAAACCTCTGATTCCTTCAGAGAACATCCGTATTTGTATTCAGATTTTATGACACTCACAGATTAACTCTATTTACTGACTGAGTTACTTTTAAAGGCAACTGCATTTTATTTAAGGCTATTATTGTAAAGGGGCTAAGAAAATGCACACTGCTATCTTTAGTTTCTCATCTGGGGACACACTGAAAAAAAACATTATTATTTACCTTCCTCTGGAACAGGGATTCCCAAAGTGTGGTGCATTCACCCCCAGGGGTGCGCGAGCTGCCACTGGGGGATTGCGCCAAATGAAAAATGTAATGGCGGTCTGATAATTACATAATTGCATTTTCTTTTTTTTACACAATAAAGATGTGTGGATACACATTTCCTTTGTGAAAGATTTTAATCCAAACTGTCATCTTACTAACTAAATACAAAATTAATCGCATGTATTTAATTAGACAAAATAATTTTGTTTGCTTCATTTTAAGATGTATAAAGAGGAAGTTATCCTCCCACACATTGTAGTACGTGCCCAGTCTTTGGCCTCCTCTTCAAACAAACAAAGAGCGCTGCCCATGGTTCTGTGACTCTAAACTGGCTACGGTGATGCACACATTATACGGACACCGCTGTTGCTGGGAAAACTGGAGATAGATTTCTTGACTATGTTAATGTACAGAGCTGTAAAACATTTCATTTTAAAATGTGATTCATATTTGTGCAGTTTGCCGTTATTATGCATTTTTTTGCAGACAGGAACAGATAATAGGCAACCGGTGGTGGTGGATGAAGGGAGCTGAGGTGACAAATAGGGTAATCAAGGCCGGTGATCACACTCTTGTTACTGTTACTCTAACTCTATTAGAGCTCTTTCTCTCTTCTCATTGGAAGCTAATCAAATTAAACTTTTTAGAGCTTGTATTTTATGGCATAATTTGTGAGTCAGAATTAGATTAAGAAGCAGGTAAATTAAATAAACAAAGTGAGAACACACACACAGGTAGATTATACTTTAAAGTTTAGTCTGCGAATCAACCGCTAGAGACTTTTAAGGTTTTCTGCTGAGGTTTGACCAAACTGTGTCTCTTTCTTTCTCTCGTTGGACCTTAAAAAACCCACAAGATCCCATTGCGGATGTTCTGTGTTACTTTATTGCAATTTAATTCAATTTCAGTTCTAATTTAATTTCTATTAACATGCATTATAATGATTGGATTGTAAGCGACTCCAGATCAGAATACACATCAAGTGCAGAATATAATTAAAGTTACTTGCCAAATTTGGGTCCTTTCTAAAGGCACTACATCTAAATCAGTTTAGATAAGATACTTTAGGCCCTCTAGTGTCAAAAACGGTGAAGTTGAAAAAGCTTTAGCCGTGGCTCAGTTAATCTATTAGCTACATTTATTCATAAGCTCAGTCTGACTCGCCAGCTTCTGTGGCTGTGACACCCCTTTATTTAACATGCAAGGGGAAACATATAAGAGGACAACAGAGTGAAAGATGGCAATTAGAAAAGCAAACTTTCACTTTAATATTAACAGTCAACAGTTAATCACTGTCAACGATGTGGCTGAGCAAAACATGACTTCTATATCCATTAGTAAGAGTCTGTTCTGTCATTTAACAGAGCAAACTAAGTGGGAAAAGACTTCTCTTTATTACATAATTCATCCATGACAGCCTAAAACAAAATTATAAAAATAATCAAAAAGGAAATCAGGGACTTTCTAAAACATTTTGGTAACAACTTATAACAGATTCAGGAGGATTCATTTGGCCTCTCTTGCTGGATTTTTTACTTCTATTAGCTGACAGTGTTTTATCTGTTCATCTTATCTGTAAACCTTATTCATTTTGACTGGATGGAGCTGCAATGGTCTCTGAGGGTGATGCAATCAGTGTTTTTAGGTGGATATCCCCTGGAAAGGATCAACATGCAGCCAAAACAAACTCCTGCTGATGGCTCGCCTCTTGCCTTCGGTCTCTGTGGTCTGCTTTCAGACGGCAGCCGAGGGACTCTGAGGGCTCAGAGGAGGAGGAGCGCGACAGTCCTCTTGGCCCTCCCTCAGAATATAAGACCAGAGGCAGTCTGAAACACTCAGACCGCACGCACACGTGGAGCAAACAGGCAAAGAGGAAGAAGGACAAGGGAGAAGACAGCAAAGGAGCATGAAGCTGCCGGCACAGAGCAGTTTACAATAATTTGGCCTTTGGAATTGAAGCAGGTAGAAACAAGTTATAAAATAAGAAAAGTTACTCAAAAAAGAAAGGGCTCATTTTAATCTTCAGATGCAGTTTTGAGTTCTGTGTTTTTCTTGAAGGAGTGACTAAAGATTTAACAGACTTTGGTGATGTAAAGTGTTTTGGGTTTTGGTTTCTGAGTAGATAAGAGCAGAATAGGACAGAAGGAGAATCTGGATGCACCTGCAGCTACAGAGCAGAAGACCGACCATTCCTGGCCTTGAACTATAGATTAACCTGCTGATGTTTTACTAAGGAGGTTTATAAACCAAGTCCACTTTTTCGAACGCTAGTTGACACTTGTTGGGAGCTTCACTGCTTTTTGCTGCCGAATCCATCAAGACCACAAAGGCTGCTTGAAGAACTCAAACAGGACTGATAAACGTCAAAATGACTTTTGCCATGCTACGCACTCCACCTCCAGCAGGCCGCTTCTTGTATGGAGACATCGGCCTCCTATCAGAAGACGACGATGAGAACTGCAGCGAGGGGTCAGGCTCTGAGGACCGCACCAGCAACTCCTCCAATTCTGCATCATTTCGCCAGTCTGCCTTCCACATCAAGGTGAACAGGAAGAGGAAGATGTGTGGGGGTGGAGGCGTAAGTGTCTCTAACCTGACAGGCAGGCTGGGCCCCCCAGGCTCATCTCCACCTGGGGAAGGCCGCCAAAGAACCGCCGCCAATGCACGGGAGAGAGATCGCACTAATTCAGTCAACACAGCCTTCACGGCGCTGCGCACGCTCATCCCCACAGAGCCAGCCGACAGGTACGGAGTCACAGCTTTCGTTCTTGTTTGTAAATTTGGAAAAGCAATTGTAAACATATTTCCAGGAGGAAATGCCACACAGTGCAATGAAGAAACTTCTGATATCTACAACCTTTTTAATGTCAGTTGAATACCAGTGTTACTACTTACTGTTATCAATAAATCTTGTCTGACTGCAGGAAACTCTCAAAGATCGAGACGCTACGCCTGGCCAGCAGCTACATCAGCCACCTGGGGAACGTGCTGCTCCTTGGCGAAGGTCTTCATGACGGACAGCCGTGTCACGCCCCCTCGCCTCCATTCTTCCACGTCAGCTCCTCCCCCACCAGAGGATCCGACCAGTCGGCTCAGCCCAAGCACATCTGTACCTTCTGCCTCAGCAACCAGCGGAAAATGGTGAGCTGAAAAACAGTGAGTCTGAGAGATATCAGCTGAGAAGATCAAATCCGAATGTATTTATTGTGACTGGTCATGCGAATCCAGCAGAACAGGGTGGTCATAGAGAAGGGTGGTTGAGTGAGGTCAGTTTTGTGTTAAAGCCTGACCTGAGATCAGCAACTGTGCCCATAAACTTCACCGGCACCGAGGGTCTTTAAAAGTGCAACCTCGTTTAGAGCCCACTTTTAAGGGTGAACAACCATGCAATATTGCCCTGCTGGGGGTTGGTTTTATAAGACCAGCTGTCTTTAAAGTTCAGTGTGTTTTCTAAAGAATCCTTTGCACTCCGTACCCATGATTGTTTTCCTGACAAGGAGTTAGAAAGAGCTTAGGGGGACCCGAGTCTTTGCTCAGCAACTCAGGCAACCATGAAAAATATGAATTTAAAGTTTACAGGAGGGTTCATAGAGAAGAAGATTTATTACCTGGAGTGCTTTAAATCTGTCCAAAACAGTGTGTTAAAAAAAGAAAAGCAAATAATTGCTGCTACATTTAACACAGATATAAAACCTAAGGAAAAAAAAAGACAAGCTTTATATAAAATAGGCATGCTTTTTCAGCCACACTTTCAAAGACCAAAAGTAAAAAGGTGAACTTCACTAAGTGTGAGTTTCTGCCTGACTGATCCAGCACAGGAAATTGACATAATCAAGAACACTCTCCCATAAGAAAGTCACTGGTCTGATGAGAAATAACAGGGAATGAAGGATTGCCATCAGCTGAGTGAAATCAAATATTTATGAGCCCAGTTCTGGTTTTGACAAACAGAGCGGCAAATGATAGAGAGTTGACGTCTACTCAGACCTTCCTCTATAACCAGGTCTGCTGCCCATTTAGCAGGATTTATTGGTAAGGAGCTGACATCTGGCAGACTCCCCAGTTACCCCAGCAGTGTGTGAAAGCTAATACCCTCCTCAGTGTCTAAACCCACAGACCCTTTTGCTGAGGGATGACGGGAGTCACAGCGGTGCGGCGACCCCCCCCCCCCCACTTCTTTTTGCTTCACCCTCTGAGCTTGTGTGTCTGAAAACCTAGACGTCCTTGATGTCCACACCAAGAAGCCCTCAGCTGGGAGACACTAGGCTGACACCAATTCTATTTTCACCACCATTTTTTTTCTGTCCATCCCCCTCAATTCCCTCATGCTAATCTCCTCCTCAATTCCCCTTAATATACATCCCCTTTGAATCAGCCCCCCCTCCAACTACCTTTTGCATGCATATCGATCAGCCCAGCGTAGGTTGCGGCTGTCAGTAAGAAATGTGTAATAGTATCTGTGGCTGGCAGCCACAGCTCTGTAGATCCATGACCGAGCTGTAAATGCCTGCTGTGCCGAAAACAATTTCTAAACTTTCTGATGTTAGAGCACTCAAACGCAGACACTTTGACAAAGTCCCCCATTACCTGCTGTCAATCACATTAGACTGGTTTCCATTATAGAGAGATAAAAAGTCCCACTGTTCTTTGGCGAGTTAAACATGTTCAACTGATGAAGTAAACCCACATGATAATCATTATCTTTTATTTATTTCTTGGTTATGCCCTCAAAGTGGTGAAGAAAAACAAATGAGAACAATGTAATCTGAGTTACTGGAAGGGGATTGGGAATATTCTCCACAGATTTATTCCACATTATTATTATTCAGTCGACAGACGTAGTCCAGACACTGTGGTGCAACTCATTGGTTTGTGAAATTAAATGTCGCTTCAGCTCACCTTCATCCATGCAGATGTACAATTCAGACTGATTCAAAAATCAGTGAGTTAAATTCTATTTAATTTAGAGACAGCTAGCTAGAGGAGGTGAAGGTCACTATTGTTTTCATAACTGCACCTGACTCCTTGTATGACTTTTTAATGCTAGAAAAACCCTTTCAGTGTGCCTCTTATTGTTTGTCTCTGCCATATCTAAAACCAGAACCGAAGGTTTCATTCACAAAGGTGGGTCGTAATGGGTGTGGGGCCCTGAGCCCTTGCCTGGAAATCATAATAGATCTATACCTGTAACAGAAAGGGATCATATTGCAGTGAGTTTATTCTGAAAATAGATGAGGAAGTCCTCAGAGGGGTGATAAGCAAACAGCTGGCCTGCTAGCCGTTCACAGATTTTACCTGTAACAAATCCACTTAGACTGAAAACATTTTAATGACTGCCCATATTTTGACAATTTACCCTTTTAGTTTAAACTGTCTTTATTAGCCAATAATATTACTTAACACATTCACACAAGCCTTTTACTGAGTTCTTTTACTGTTATGTTAACCAAATAAAGCCTTAAAACTTTATCCAGTAACATACAGTTTTTTTACCGGGCCATGGCTATATGTGAATAAAGCTAGAACCGATTTTTCAGGTAAAATTGACCTGAGAATTCATCAGGTTAAGACTGACTATCATACTTGCTAATTTACTTTCTTGTATAAGTAAAGCTTTTACATCACTGGATAAGGCACACAATTGCGTCTTTTTGTTTTACGTTCGCAATGACGCATTGCCTAACAACAGTTCTGACTCCTGCTACATGTTGTTAACCTCCACAACAACAGCATTACTGACAAATGAGCTGTTAGGATTGTAACCCTGTTAACAATCATGTTCTAAATTTATTGTTATTAAAAATCTGCTGTTTGACACATAATTTCTGGCTGAAGTTCTTCTTTAGAGGTTGACATTTTCAGTTAAAGCTGGATCCCTTGCATTACTGCCACCTGCAGGTGATATTAGGTACATCCATTCCACTGTTGCTGATTTAATTGGCAAAAGTAATTTACTGGGACTAGTTTGCATGTGTGAAAGGTGCTTATTATTGTGTGACCTGTGCATGTGGTCCCCAGTAAATTATTGGTAGTTATTTGTAAAAGACGCTTAGCATCCCTGTTACTACCTTAAACTATTGGTTTGTCATCTGGTCAGCTGATTATTTGTAGAAGGAACCATTTTTTCAACTACAATTACCTAGAAAATAGAACCAACTTTAACTTATCATGACGACATGGAAAATTGCTGACACTTAGTTTTCTGATATAAGATTCTGAGACGGTGTCAACATGTGGCTGTCCAGTAGTGGATGAATGTCATCCAAACTAAAAATGGTTACATCTCTGGGATATAAGTCATATTAGTAGATAATTAGCTATTTAAACTTTTTACTGAGATTATTATTTTGTTTGTAGATTGTTATTCTTTGTCCTATTTACCTAACTTACCCTTGTTGAGGTTTTATCATTATGTATCATCAAAATAAGTTCATTGTTTATGTCCTGGAATAATTTCCTAACTTTTATGTAACATTGAGAATTTATACATAATTTATGTACTTACTGCCAGCAAATTTGAAATGTTTACTCCAATCCTGGTGGACCTAAATGAGACTGAGTAGTAGTAGCGTATGAGGTGGCAGTCAGCCAAGGGGAGTTTAGTGTAGTGACACGGATGGTTTAGGTGGAGAAAAAAGCAACACACTTAAAGATGATCTTCATATCATCCAATGGACATAAAAATATTCAATTTCTATTTTTTTTTACATGTTTAAGATTATCTTAAAAGGAGGATCCATCTGTCTGTGAGTTATCTGCAACTTAAGGTAATAAATACCTTTATTGTCCCACAGTGGGTAAATTTGGTGTGTCACAGTGGCCAATTGATACAGGTAAACTTCCAAGTACACATAAACTAAGTTATGGAAAAACAATCTGAAGTAAAATGTATAGCAACAGAAAAAACGTTATTTATTAATGAAACTACATTTTTAGCTAAGAAATAGAAAGTTGAATACGCAATGCATCTTATATTTATGTCTAAGTCTTATTGATAGAAAGATGGAAAACTTTAGCAGTATGTGTGATTGTGGAAAAAAAAAACTTTAAAACTTGTAGGAAACTATAAATAGCCACAAACATCTGTGCAGACACCAGAACTGATATACATAAAAATAAATGAACACATACTGAGCAGATTAGAAAGATAGAAAATAAATATATGTATAAGTAAAATAACTATTTTTTATCAGATAAAGTAACAACCAACAGCCATGTTGAACACACTTGTTGAGCCTGTTGGGAGCAGCAAAAATGAGCAACAGCAACCTGAAGGATGGATCTGTTGTAGCGCCTCAGCAGTGGAGGAGCACTGGATGTGTCTTCTGTGTCATTATGAAACGACGCCTTTCTCTTGAAATAGATTCAAACAAATATGTCGTTACAATATTAAATATCAGTTTAGTAATCTTATCACACAGCTATGAAAGAAATGTTCCTGCCTTTGTATGTTCTCTTCATAGACTGATTAGATTGATTTGTGTCCAGGGATAGAGGTTTCCTCCACAACTTTTAAAAAGGAAATAATGTGTAGGCGTTCACAGTGAAGTACAGTAACACAGATTAGGATGGATAGTCAATAATTGCCTGTGTTCTACTTTGGTGTGAAATTATGATGAAATCCTTTCCAGATAAAACACATTTTACTGCTTTTGAAATTGTCATTAAAGATTGGGATGTCTGTGTTGGCGTATAAACATTTAAGTGTCATTAGACCCAAGTTTGAACATTTATTTGCTCAATTTCTGGAGTGTTTTGAAGTGGGCTAAATGGCAGAGTGGCTGCTGGTGATTACAGAGAAGGAGGCAATATGCAGAGGTAAAAGGGGAGTTTCTGTTCAGAGCACTTTCTGTGTATGTTTTCATAGTTATTGAGGTTCATCACCGCTGTCAGGTCTGCTTAGACCAGCTGCTTCAGTTACTCCCCTTTCAAATGCAGGAGAGGCTGAAAGTGAGAAAAGTATACAGTCATTTCCTCTAATTATGGGTGACTACAGTATAACTGTTTCAAAACAAACATTCCTGTTACTAATGACTGCTCCACACCGCGTTACATGATAAATATTCAGGCATGTAGTAAGGTGAATACTAATGGGATTTTTTTATCTGCTTTACCCCATCCAAGACAACATAAAAGAGAAACACAAAGTAGACTTATAAACCTTTTTTAATACAAGCATCTTAGGGACAGATTTATCTGCATTCAAAAAGAAAACAAGAAAAGAAACATAATAATATATAATCTGGTCATTGCTAAAAAAAGAATAATAGAAGCTTGAATGTTTCATATAAAACCTTTTTTTCTATTCAGCTCATATAGTTCAGCATACACATATGTGGTTGTGGGACAGTGGGATGGCTAAATGTCTGTCAGCTGGCAGGTTGTGAGTTTGATTTCATCTTCCTTCCGGCTACTTAAATCTAAAACTGCTCACAGGACACGATGACAGTTTCTGTGTGCAGTTGGACAAATCTGACTTGGATTTAAAAACAATGGGTAAGACGTTACCATGGGAAAGTTCAAAAACAAGTCCAATTCACATTCAGTTAAATGCTTATCATTTGATGATGTAAAGATAATCATTATTATTATAACATGATCCAACCATCTAATAGTTGAATTAAAATAAACTGATTACACTGGTGTCACATTTTAAGCTCCTAATGAAGCCATTCTTTCCACAAATTATAAAACATCAACCTTTCTAATTGTCTCATGAATGCATTAAAAGTAAAGCTGGATTATGCATGTTTTAAAATGTGAAATATGCTGTTTTCTTATAATGGTTTAATAGTCATTTTAGAACAGGCCAATAGGATGGACTTAAAAAGAAAAACTTGAATTATGAGCCAGGATCTGTTCAGGGACAGCCGAAAATTTTACTAATGGCTTTGATAGTTGCTTTGACTGAAAAGGGGGATGTGGTAAATCAGGAGAACAGATCCAAGGATAAGGCCCTGAAGTGAGGAGCTGTTTGAATCCCTCTGCTGTCGAACTGATTGATGCACATATCCTGTGAAGGCGGTCTCCCTCTGCGCCTGCAACTGTCAGGTGTCTAAAGTCTGAAGTCAGCTCACAACGTTTAACACACAGCTACAGGTTTTTAAGAATTAGGGCTTTTTAATCTCAACTTTTAATCTGGTAATACAAATGATCTGTTTAATAAATCAGTCATTTTTAATTCCTAAAGTTTTATGCTCCTTTCCAGGTAATCAGACTGTCTAATAACTTTTTTATCAGTAACCCAGGCTTTCCTGTTTTCCTGGAGTATAAATATGCAATGACCTAAAGACCAGTTTCCCTTTTTTTAAATGGGAAAGACTCAAGAGGATTGCCTTAAAACAATAGTTGTGTGTTGAATGTCATAAGTCAGGAAAAAGCCACAAGAAATCAGCTGCTCATCGATCTCTGGCTCCGTTCACAACCAGAGCATTGGTTCAATCAGGAGTTGTGACACACAGCTATACAGTTGGACAGTTTCACCATGATAGATTGTAAAAAGTATGGTAAGGCAGGTGAAACTGTCCAAATTTACAAACAGAGAAATGCATCACATGTATCAGTGTGAGGTTATATTACTGCAGTAAAAGCTCTTTATAGCTTTTAACAGTGTCAGGCTCAGTGGACCCTTTGAACGCCATAGACGTTGTGTGGGGCCCTCATGGATTTGGTTTAGTCCCTTCAGATCTTATGTGATTAATGTTTGGAAGCTTTGGAGGCTGCATAAACATCTTGAAATCTTGGTAGGAACCCCTGTGCTTTTCCAGAGCTGTTTCTAGAGGCCTCTCTGCTTTTGGTGGAAGGGAGCTCGGGGGGGGGGGGTTGGGGCATAAAGGTTGTAGTTCAGATGGTCTTTCCGTATATAACAACTTCAACCATGCTAATTTGTCTGCTTCTGGTTTAAGGGCACAGAACTCAGTATATTTTTACAGTCTTTTCCACAAATGCTGCCTGTTGCTATTGGACCGAACTGGGAAGAGGGTCAGCTCAAATTAATGGCAAAAGAAAATAAAAGTGCCAATTTGTCTGCCAATGACTGCAATTGCGGAGAACGTCTTTCCTTTTAATCTCTATATTACAAGTTGAGACAATTTACCCAATATCGGGGTTTTTTTATAGCTCTTTTTTATGGAATAAATAGAAGTCTGATGTTTGGAGACAACATAAAAACTCTGGAGAAAATCCAATTATCTTTGTACTTATTGTGTGGTTGCCGTAAATAGACCATTGTTTCTTTTGAAATAGGTCATTTTATTGGCCTTTTAGGACAAAGCCCATATTTATTTATGATTTGAGGGAATTTCTTTAAATGAAAAGGAGAAGTTCAAAGTCAGTGACACAACAAATGCACCATGATGTGTGTGGGTGTGTGTGTGTGTGTGTGTGTGAGATATCACAAGCTATTTATTGGCTGCTATGAGATGCAAAGTATGTATGTATGTAAAGTGATCTGTGGATCTATGAAAAGGAGAAGAAGATGGAAATCTACACAGAGGAATCAGAAAACAGCTTTGATTTATCTGTTCGTACAAATTAGGATAAAAGCAAATAAAGAATTAATCAAAGAGACTCATAATAACCAAAGGCTTTTGTTATTTATTTGATGACTCAATTGAAGTGAGTTTTTCATATTTTTGCCCACACGGTAACCTCACAAATACACAGACATGTCCTCCCTTGGCTGGCTTTCTGTGTCTGGAAGTCATTGGTGGAACTGAGCAGAGAAACAAATGAGCTAATTGTTCTGTAAATGATTTATCCTCTGCTGAGGCAGTGCAGCCAGTGTTTAATTCAGCGGCTGCTATTAGAAACACATTGACGCTGAGCTTTGATGGTGATGTTAAAGGAGCCTGGAAACCGCGCTTTGTGGAACGCCCTCTCTGCTTACACTCACACCTCCACAAATGTCACATATATATATATACACACACACAAATGTGGCCGCACACTTCTACACAGTCCACAACCTTTCTTGAGAGTTTTTTAATAAAAGCGTTTTATTTCTGTTTCCCCTTTTTATGTCAGCCAGATGGCAGCTCTTTGCTCCTATCTAGACTACATAAACAAACCTTGTATGATAGCTGAGGAGTTCTGGATCACCACTTTGCTTTCAACACGTTCTGAACTAATGGTGGGTAAGAAGTTTTGGAAAAAGAGACGGAGACGGGAAGGAAGGTGGCCAACAAGTCAGCGGGATAATCAACTCAGCTATTTATCCTCCAGTTTGGACGTTTGCTTTTTAGACTGTGCTGAAACTACACTTTGCTTCTTTAGGGAGGCCCAATGAAGCATGCTCCTATAGATGCATGACTGGGACGTGTTCAGGAGCATGCTAATGGCTGTGGTTCTTACAGTTTCTTGGATATTAGTACACTTTGACTGGAAAAAGCATCACGTCACTCTTGTGCATCACACAGATATTTCAGTGTCATAGATGAAAACTGATAAAACTAGAATTAACTAGAAGTTAATGGTTTGTGTCTTATGAGCAGCAGCCTCCATGCTTTTTATTTCAACCTATGCTAATGAGGTGCATCAGGCTAACCTCATATTCTTCAATGTATTCTCCCACACGTTCAGTGTGTCATGTGCATGTGTGAGCCTGGTCAGATGCAGAGCCGTCTTTATATTAGCAGCACACATGGAAGCAGTTAAAGGCCCTAATTCAACACCGACAGAAGAAGTCGGGTCAGATAACAAAATCTATTAGCAAAACTATCATTCTGTTGTCATTTGGTCTTTAGGGATGGAGTCGCTCGCAGGGCAAATTAAAGCACAAATATGGAGCTCAGTGCCAGGCAGAAAGAAATACAGCACAGAGAACAGGAAAGCAGAAGTCAGTGCTTTTAATTAGGCTGTTTTTTAAAACAATATCTGCAGAAGCTAATGACGAATTAGCTGTTCCAGGGCAGACATCTTAGCACTGATGATAAGTAATGCTATCACCATAATGGGACAGAACCGAGCGAAAATGAGACTGAGCTTGTTCTAATCATTAAAACAAAGTACGGTGGTAATAAAATCCATGTGCAAAAATTTAAGCAGCTGTTGTATAAAGAAGCTATTATAAAGAAGAATATGAAAAAAAAAAACATGGGCTAGTAAGACACTCTCAAAAACATCATAGTTCAGTCATATGAGCAAAATACTTTGATTTTAATGCACAAAATTAAGCCTAATAAAGGTGTAAAATGCTTCTTATGCCACAAAAGAACTTCTGCAGTCATCTACCTAAGAGGAAAAGTAGATATAGCTGTCCTAGAAATTGCCATTAATTAACATTTACTTGTATTAACCGTAAGAGAGACTGTCAAAGTGTGAGGTAGCATCATTGGAAGCAAATATGACTGAAAATTAAGGCTGTAAAATAAGTCAGGTGACTATGCAATGGTTATTTTCTTAGTAAATGTTCTATAATATAATATGCAGTGAATAAATCACTTGTTGTAGATATTCCACTTAATACACTGATTTTTCTTTACCAGCTGTGTTTTTAACACTGAATATATTCTTGGCAAGCAATCTAGGAGCTGCTTGAAATGAAAACAAAAACTTGAAGTATTAGTGTCAAATACTAACATATTCTGATGAAGATATCTTTTCTATACTTTGTGCTGTGTTAGTAAGAAAAAAAACCACAAGATTTGTTTACAACTACAAAAATGAACTTCACCTTTAATTCTTGTTCGCTTAAATGCCTCAAATCAACACTGTCGTTTTATGTAGATGCTAGAGAAGGAAATGATCCAGAGGAGAGAAAGAGTAACTTTCTAAAGTATTTATTCTTTACATAGTTTTTGGTTTTATATGCTTACCTATCTACAGTCTGACTGTTTGTGTTTTTGAGTTATTCCAAACACCACGCTCAGGCTGACAGATCAGAAAATGAATCTTAGTGGCCTTTATTTAACCCGCTGTTCTACAGAGAGTAGATTTTAACTAAAGCTACAAAACTGAATATACATTTTAGAGTTAAGATTTTTTTAAAAAGAAACTTCTTTTTCCATTAACATACCGAGAACTCTACAACTCGTATTGTTTTCGCTTCACAGGTTCAAATTCTATAAAAAAGAATCATTCGTTGCCACCTTAAAAACCAATATAGTCTGAGAAACTGCACACCTTTTCTCTGGTATTTCACTAAAATTACTTTTAATAGTAGGAATGGTATGATTTTTTTTTTTGAGCAGTTTCCGAACCAGAACTTTTTAAAACCTCTGTGCTTCTTGATACTACGATTCTGCCAGTGTCTATGTCCAAGCCACAAAATGGCAAGTTGTGACTTTTTAGTCTGTTAGCTAACTCAGTTTGAATGTCTAATGTTATTTTTTTTAATTGATAGTCATTTATGAGGGTAACTACAGCTTATATAAGCCAGTGGAGGGACCGACAAAGTCTTAAACATTTTCACCTAATACTCTAAAAGGCTATGAGCAGCTTTTATTTCATGGCGAAATACCAATGTCCTTATACGAATGCAGGCTTATATCCAAGTGGAATTATTTTTTCCAACTAGTCAGTGCTGTCCTCATGCAGCCAGAGACTAAATTAGATGTTTTTATTTGACAGACGGAGCTTAAAGACAGGAAAAAGAGAGAGACTGCATGGAAAACTCACAATTATAGGTAAAGAATCAACAGAGTTGAGTTTTGCAAGGAATACATTGAAGTTTTAATTTATGAGCTGATAGGATGTTCAAAAGAGTGTCTTCAAATTAAGACAGGCTGCTTTTTTACCTTAATTGGAAAATAATATTATTTCAGGATGGTAATATCTTCATATTGCATCTTGAGCAAACATCATCAGGTAGTCATATTAGTGTCGGACAAATCGCCCTCTTGGGAGGACCCTGGTATGTCCATATGAGTGTCTGTTAGTGTGTGGAAAGAGAGAAGACTGAGCAGTCATCTGACCGTGACCTATCAGTCTTTAGGAGATTGTTTTGACTACCAGGCCAGCCTTAAGGCGACCTTTCCTCTTGTTTGGATTAAACCAGTTAAAATCCAGCCTCAGCAGCTCCAGCTGCGCTTCCAAACTGTCACTGATTGCTCACAATGACACACAGGATGATTCCTCTAATGATTCCATCCTAATTTCTTGTAATTTACTAAATTGTCTAATTTCAGCTCACAGCTTTAAATCGAAATTTTCAATGTATCCTCTTTCTTCAAACCTGTGTACTTTTTCCCTCTTGTGATAAATGCCTACAATTTTCCACAGCCCTTTCCAAAAAACACCGGAGAGCACGGCTGCACTTGTGTCTTGCAGCTGTTGGTTTGATAGTTTGTGTTGGGAAGCGAGTACGATAAGAGGAGTGCTACAGTTGGGCCAGACTTTCCCAGGCTGTGTTAAATTCATTCTAACAAAAAAAATGAACTTTTTGGCTTAAATCCCATGACGCCCACTGCCTTACAGTTAGTATTAAAGTACACACTGCTTGATACTGGCACAATTAACTGAGTCTATAAGGTCTTTAAGAAGAAAGCTGAACCAATTTTCACCCTTTATCCTTCATTCAGGGGGTTTCTGCGGAGTAGGGCTATATAAGGGTCACTTTGACCCCTAAGAACTTAGAAAATTAAGAGTGAAGGACTATTAGCTGCCTTAACAAATAACCTCCTTTCAGTTTTTTAGTTATGTATTTTAAATTTCAAAAGTTTTTCTTGTTTACACATCTTTAGTTGCAAAATAACCAATGTCTGGTTTAAAGTTTAGTAACACGTTCCACTTGTTATCACTGTCATTATTGTTAATATGCATAATTAATTAATTAATTTAGGAGGAACTAACTTTAATTAATTAAAGAAAAACTGTCAAACTTTAAAAGATACCACTGGTGTATTCTTATCTACTGCAATAGTAAAACAAATGTCCAACTTGGGTTGGGTTGATTTACATAGTTATTGTCAAACTGAAATAAATGAAGGATATATTAAGATCTGTAAACATAAAGTCTTGTATTTTAGAAAAAAAAACCTGTAAAGTATATTTTCAAAGCTCCAATATTCAAGTTAGGGACATGAAGTTAGATCTGATGCTTTAAAACAGTGAACTGTCTCAGGTAAAGCATTATTTCTACAGCACTGCCAGAATGACAAAAGGATAAATATAATAGAAACGTAATAACTGCATCAAACATTATCTTAAATGAAAAAAGGCACTTTTCAACAAACCTAGTTAACACAGGATTAAAGCAATCTTGGATGCAAGACCATAGCAGTTTGTTTTTCAGTCTTGATTTCAAGGAGTAGTTTGGGGGCATCTGAGGTCTCAAGAGTATAGAAACCGAATGCTGCCACTCATTGTTAAATTCTGGAGCAACAATTTGTTTTGACCAAATTGTTGTCTAAAGTCAGTTCCGTAGGCTTCCAGAGCTCAGAAGACAATCCCAAAATTTAACCTTAACAAGGCCTTTGTGAGTAACTGGCAAGATAAGCCAGAATGAAAACAAAGCAAAGCTCAGTGTATGAAGGGATCTTGTGTACAGAATTAAATTGATTTAGTCAAGTTTAATAGAAAGCCAAATTTTAGATAAAATTGACTTCTTTCATTATTGGAGATGAGAAAAAAGTAAATCTAGACTGATTTGAAAATAGAGTAGTTGATCATCAGCATATTGTGAAATTAGTTGGTTGTGGGTCAAAAATTGCTAATGATTTTTATAGAGTTGAACTTAGTGTTTGTAAAAATGGCCTGTAGAAAATAATGTCAAAAGAGTGTGAGATAAAACAGCTATTCTGTTATTTCAATAGATGTTTGGACCAACAAAACAACCCTATTTAACAGCAACACTCAGTTCTATCCAGCTGGAGGATAGATCGCCAATAATTGTTTTAGCGTCTCCTTGTGCTTTCCTCAATCAGTAGGAAGACCAATTCCAGTCCAAATCCTGTGATTTCATCTTTTGATTACCACCTGATACCCATCCAAATACCTACCCACTTTTGCTGATGTCAGTCAGAAGGATTTTTCCAAACACCTACACCTTAGGCTCTGTCTGAAATACAGGAAATGTGTTACAGGTGTTGAGAAGGAGGCCAAGGGGGCGGTAGAGAGGGTTAGCTGAGATGATATGAGAAGGGAAAGAGTGCAAAGAGTAATAAAAAAAATAACCTAAACCTTTTTGGCACAAAATGTAATAACCTCGGCCAAATAAAATTTGAATGAGATCCGATTTTTTGATCGGCCAGACAATGGGTTTTAATAGCATTAGATCAGCTTTAAATTGTTTTATGTCCCAGCAAAGATGAACTACATTGTAAACTCAAAAAATAACCTAATTAAAATCTTTGAGTTCTACTTGAAAAGCCAGTAGTGGATGGTCTGAGCAGTCAGCAAAGGAGAGGTTAGGTGAGGAGGGAAAAAGTGATGTTATTTTCCTGGCCAGATAGAGAAAGGTTCCTCACCAGCCAGGAAATCAGGGCTCCTCTGTTCCGATACCACAGATAAATGAGGAATATATCGTCTTACATTGCACTCATAAATCAGCTCATGATGTCATAGTTCAGCCTATGATTGAATAAAACAAACGTGTGTTGCTCTCGGCTACCACAGCTAAAGTTGCCTTGCTACTGTGTGGAATGTGTTTGCGAGTTTACTGCACTCGGTCAGGGCTAATTTACTTTCTCAGCAACCAGAAGCGAAATCCCAACAAAACCACATTGATTACAGAAAACCTTATTCTGCTGCCACAGCTGACGGTAAAATTGCTCAAAGAGCAAGTTCGTGACCCCTCCTGCTGGAGGTTAACGTTAAGACTAGAGATAGTTTTCATCTGGATCTAAAGACGTACAGGAGATGATGATAGATATATAATACTTTTTGATCACTTAATCACTTTTTGCAGTTTTTTCTGGCTTTACTTTCTACATATTTTGTCTCTCATCTTTAAAAAAAAAAAAAAACAACCAAGCAAATAAACCTTTGTTCACCTTGAAGTTCTGGATGATATAAGACCATGTTTTCTTTCTATTGCAGAACAAAGACAGAGACAGGAAGACAAGCATCCGAAGCTAACGTCCAGGGAATAGACCACACTGACAAAATGTTGAAGACTCTGATGGGGCTCTTGGGATTTTTTTTTTTTTTTTTTTTTTTTTACAACCACTCCAGCTGGAAGACCAACCAGACTTGTGATGCATTTTAAAGACTTTTGAAGGATTTCTGTAGCACTTCCTCTTCCTTTACAAGGAATTTTTTAATGTTTCCTTTTTCTATTACTTTATACAAACTCTTTGTTTTACAGCGTGGAACCATGAACAGTACTTTCTATGGATTTTCACCTGTCTATCAAGACCGTACAAAATCTTAAAAGTACTTAAAAAAAACATGGCACATGATCACTCAAAACCTACTAATTTGTATTCATTAAAAGCTGTGTCTTATTAAAATGTAAACTGATATAAAAATGTATATTTATGTAACATAACAATATATAATGAAATTGTGTTATTTAACAGGCCTATGGCATTTTTTTTTTATATTTTGCATTGTTTCAAATACAGGTTTCAGTTACTGACTCAGTTTGTAGCATCACAGAAAACATGCTGGAACTATGCTGGTAATGTTATTTTTGTTTGTTTTTTTTTTCAAATATTCATCCTTGAAAGTGAAAAGAAAATGGAGTTGAATAATAAAGTGTTTGTAAATCTGGGAGGCAATCATATTTTTCTAAGTAGGCCTATACTGTATTTTCAAATCATGTCCCAGTAATTGCCGGTTCCAACCAATAAAGCTTATAAAGTTTCCATTTTGAATTTATGATGGCATGCAGATGTTTTCTAAAACCAAATTGTGGTTTTTGGGGGACGCTTTTACCAGTATGGGAGACAATGAACCTATGAAAATATTTTATAGGAGCAAACTCAAGGCATAGCTATATTACATAAATATAATCAATGTTTTTATGATTATATTTCAGTTTAAACTTGCCCTTTAATTTAAAACTGCTTCTTTGTGATTCCACAAACAGATTTCTAAGCAGAATTTTGTCATATTTCCTGTTTTACAACTACCGTTTTGTTTTTGTGCAGCTGTGTCTTGGTCAAAACAATATTGCAAATGCATTGTTGGTTGAATAAAGGTTTTAATGGCCAAGAAAATTAAATAATATATTGGAGGATGAGATAGAAAAACGGGATTAAGAAGTGGAGAAACAGGCGAGCAGAAGAAGGAAAGTTGAAGTGGCCTGCAAAATTGCATCTGCAGGTATGGGTACTTGGACATCTGCCTTTGTCCCTTTGCTGTCCTCTTCTTTACCTTTCCACATGCCTGTTCTCTGTTCTCCTCCTCTGCTCTTCCTCTGTTCTCCCTGGAGTGCCACTGGCCAGAATCTGGTTGGTGATGGCTTTCCAGTGTGTTCATCCTGACAGTGCATACCTTCCTGTAACCTTGTCTGTCCATCTTTCCATCCTCTTCTCTCACACTATAAACTATACTTTCCAGGCTTTTAAAAGATTTTGTGCTTTCATGTAAAATAAATAAGATAATCTTTATATTCTCTTACAAACATATATTTTTCCTGCATCCTATTCTTAAAAGTTCTGTTTGATTTTCTTTATCAAAGACAAAGTCCCTCCCCAGCTAACATCCATCTTAATATGGGAGAAGGTGATTTATCTATGCAACTGTAGCAGAAAATAAAAAAAATGTCTAAAGAAGGTGGTTGGGGTTGATTAAAATGGCAAACTGTGGGTTACTTTTAACAACCTCTGGGCTAAATAAATTCAAGAACTGGCTGATGTTTGATAGCCATAAAAAAGATTTTGATGGACATCAAACATTATTGGTGTTTTGGGGGACTCCCTTTGGTAAACAGCTGAAACCAGGTATTTACTAAGAATTATTTATAAAAGGCCTCAAAGATCATCTGCAATTCTTAATGTCTGACTTTAACTCAGATTATACTTTTTGTATTCCAGTTAAGATGGGATTTCAAGATGAATAAAGAGAGAGAATATTCAGATTGTACTCATTTTTACTTGTCTTCATATTCAGAGGTTTATATACAACCCCCATTTAGTGGAACTGTTTTTTAAATTGTATGACTTCTTGGTCAAAATTCAAATTCACCTTTCTGAGAGTGTTTTACTAAAATATATTGTCTGCAAAGCTTTGACATTTTGGATCGTATCTTGAGATGTTTATTTGTGTTGTTCCCGTCACTGTTTTACAATGTCATCCATTCTAGGAAGTGCACCGTTCCTCCTAAAGCAAAACACAAAAACATGATGTTGCACCCCCATCTGGAATGGTGTTCTCAGACTTACAAGATAAACCCTCCTTTCCTCCAAATTAAACAATGGTCGATCAAACACTTTTTTTTTGTTTTACCAGACAACAGGACAAGTCTGTTTGTCCTTAAGTGTTTGACGGATTTTTTTTAATGTTGCTTTTTAAGTATGATCTCTTCCTTTTGAGTTGCCACTCATACCTAAAGATTTTCCACCTTTGACCTAAGGTTGAGATTATATATTTTGAAACAAAACATGTTGATCTCTTGGATACAGAAGCCCTGAAATTCCCATGTTGTTTGAATGTGTGTATAGTTGTTCAAACGGATAAAGGAGGGATGTTACGATGTCTAGAATATGTACTCAGATATGAAGCAGAAATCCTGAGGTCCACATTATCTTCTTGATAAATTGGGTAATTTTTCTTACTTTTTTCATAATTTGACAAAGGTAAACAAAGTATTTTCATGTTTGGTTGGTGTGCCAGGTGTGCCTTCAGTTATGCAAATCTTTGAGGTTAATCTAGCAAAATGATAAAAAATCAATAGGATTTTGAACCTAGGTTATCCCTTTTTGGCATAGCTAACTGTATTTGTTTCACACTTTTTCAATTTAAGGAAAGCAACGAAAAAACTTCCTGAAGAAAGTCTCTTTCATCATTCTGGTATTAAGTCAACAGTAATATCTTATATAAAACCTAAACAGACAGAAAGCAATAAATATCTACCCTGGTTTGATATCAGACAGTGAGTAAAAAAGGTTATATCTTTGTATGGAGTATAGAAACTGTAGGTTTTACTTGAGTTATCTTGAAAAATGACCCTTGCACCTATTAAGATTCTAATGGTTACTTTCAGCAAGACTATAAATCAGATAATATTTTCTGTGTCTTATTTCAGTAAGCCTAAATCCACATGATAGCAAACATTTCCACCATTAAATAAACTTTATGGGATTATTTTATTATTATTTAACCACAATTCAGTAATTGTTTCTGCTTCCTAATTAATTCCCTTAACAACACTATAAAGCTCTTTGAGTTTGTATCATTTATTTTCTGCAGCGTGACAAGTGCATGAAGAAAAACAGGCCTACATAGAAAATAATCAGACCAAGAAACAGCAAAAGACTAAAGTGCTCAAAGAAAACAAAACAGATTCATTTTGTGTCTTCTGACAAAAACCAACTGCTTCAGACAGTGCTGAAGACTTAGACACACATTTAATGCCGACGTGTTCCCTGAGGAACGCCACAGACATGTAACCAGACATCATAAAAGGATTCACAAAGTATTTGAAGTGGGGGGAAAAGCAATTATATACTCAAAAAAAACACGCAATATTATATCGATACTGATGGCATTTCTGGCAATATTTAGAGAAATGTGGAAAAGCGGTTTCAGTGAAAACCTGTACTAAAGATAGTTGTAAAGTCTGGAGAATCACTTACACTAAAGACAAAATGTAGTTCTGCCATGTTATGCTTGAACCACCAACACACTCAAGTGCCAGATTTGTTTTTTTTCCCAAACAGACAGAAGACAGGAAAATATAAAATGATATATCAGGAAACCTTCAGTGTAATTGGCCCATACTGTCTTGGATACTCTTGAAATGATTTGATAAATGTTGTGTGTTGAGTTTTAAATATTTTGTCTTATTATTGGCCTGTGATGATTTAGGAGCTACATTTTTTAAGAACAAAGCAACAGCTTTGAAAAAAGTGCTCCGTGTCTACTGTGTCCTAATGGCTTCTGGTCCAGTTAGTCTGAGAGTCTGATCTCTCTAGCAGGCCGTCTGTCTGAACAGTGGAGAGTGGGGAGAAAAGGAACCGGTTCCTCCCACACAGATCAGATCAGGTTCCCCCTACGCCTACACTCACATAATCTTGAACACACACAGATGACCATTTACGCTCTTGTGGGCCAATGAACTTGTGCACAAATAGATGATCACACTTTATGAATGGACGTGCACACATCTGCGTGTGCTCACACTCTGCACTCTCAGGGTCTGTGGTATAGCTTAGTCGAGTAATGATCTCTGTATTTTACATCGATGAAGCAGATCAGCTGAGTGTGCTGGCTGCTGTGGTGTACTGAAGTGGGAGGTTTTGGACTAAGGTGAACCGGAGGTTGGAGATTGAACTGGTTCTAATTATTGATATAATTGCTTTACAAGGATGGTCTTTGACATATTGTATTTTAATAGAGATAGCAAAAGGGCCATCACATTACAAGAAGAATCAAGGAGAGAGTGTTATCGAAATAAATAGAGTGTAATTGAGGTACATGCAAAATAGAGTAAATGTTTGAATTTAAAGAGAAAAGTGAGATTTTTTTCATCAGCAAAATGGTTTCAACTATGTATTTTAGGGAACAAATAAAAATAGAAAGTAAAACTGGATAAAGGCAGCCTTCTTGGTGAGTTGCCCAACCTCTAGCACTGGAAGTTGAACACATCCATCTATAAAAAAAATGTAATAACTCTAGGAAGTTGTCTTTCACTTTGTATCGAGAAAACTTAATGAAGCACAAGGAGATGTTTTTGTGAAGGTCATCAAACAGGCTCTACTGATGCTTGTGGAGATTTAGTTTTTTATTTGAATAAAGTTCAAACTTCTTTCCAGAAACAACGCTTTACACACGTCTCCAGTTTATTCAGCTCTATTGCAGTTATTTCAGCTGAAGGGCTACTGAACTAAAATGTTAAATCAGAGACTTTAATAACCTTATGACACAATTCATGTTTGCTTGTTGGTAGAGCATATATGTCTGCTAAAACCACATCCTCTTTCCCACAACACCAAGAAAAAATTATAGCAGAACGTTTGCATCCACAACTACTTATCTGCAGGTGATAAACACATTCATTTAAAAACTCACTTTGTAAGGCTGACACACCATTATGTTCAGGGTGAGATTGGAGTTTCCACAACATAAAACCCTGGAAACCAATACTTCCAGTATGTTAAAACAGAGAAAACATCTAACAAACTTTACTGGGTAATGCATGTTCACTTGACCTCCAATTGGGGAAACAGCCTCAACAATGAATCTTGTTTACAAAACATACATTTGTGCATGTCTCTGGAGAATTTTTGGACAAAAGATTTCAATGAAGTAACTGGTGGTGATCAGTAAGAAATTACTCAGGTAAAGGTAGTGTTACTAAAAAAATTCTCATATGAAAGTAAAAAGTATAAAGTAACATAGAAGTACATTTTGTTCCTTTATACTACCTACCTCAGGTGGTCATTGAGGGGAGCCATTCCTTTTCAAATTTGTATGCATAGACAGAGATATATTGATATATATCTCTCTCTATATATACGTATATATATATATATAGAGAGAGAGAGAGATATAATCTTTGTTGAAGGATTTGTGGATCTATAGCTGGCAAAATTTTCTTTTTATTATTTATTATTATTCTTTTCGATATCTGATTTTGTTTATGTTTATCTGTTTAAAGTGGTAAAACTGTACAATCATTGAAATGGATAAAAACTTAAGATAAAGACAAGACAAAACACAACAAGAAATTCAGAAATTCTTCATTTTGTCTTTGATTTAATGGAAGGAAAATATGCCAGGAAACATAACAACTATTCTGTATTAATTTATTGTGTATTCATATGCATAAAAAATAAAAAATCTAATCACTCTCTCACCCTTATAGGGTGGGATCTGTATCACCCTCAAGCTCGGGTCTTCTACCAGAGACCTGTGAGTTTGAGGGTTCTGCGCAGTATCTTAGCTGTTCCTAGGACTGCGCTCTTCTGGACTGAGGCTTCAGATGTTGTTCCTGGGATCTGCTGGAGCCACTCTCCCAGTTTGGGGGTCACTGCTCCGAGTGCTCCTATTACCACGGGGACCATGTCGGCTTTGACCTTCCACATCTGTTCTAACTGTTCTTTAACATGGACTAGAGCGCATATATATGCGTGTTTGTGCCCATATATTGTTTTACATTTCACAAAGAAAATATGGAAAATGTCTTTTCTAGGCTCAAACACAAGCAGACCTAAATCATCTTTAGACTTAGCACTCTGTTAGCATAACCTTCAAACTGTCCAATGTAATCTTCCCTTTTGGTAACAATGTGTACAACTAGTGTAGTTTTTTATCATCACCTGTGAACACCGTTACGATAGGAGGCCAAGTGAACCATATCTTGGGACAATTCTGAGTGAGCTCAGGGTCAGCTTCACTGTGTCATTTCCACAGGAACACAGACATCATGATTCTATCAGGAATCTTCATCTTTTTCATCTGAAAAAGAAACCATAACATGGACATTAACATTTCCATGGAGTGGTTTCCAAACAGAGATCAACCTCTCTCTCTGCCCCCCTTCAAACCCCATTGAAGCGCCCCTGTAGAACAAACATCACACAATGAGCTGTTTGGGAAGATTTATAGGTTTGAGGTTTCGCTGGAGTAGAAGTGAATCCACATCACGTAGAAAGGACAATATTGGAAACGTGTTTGAGTCAAATTCACAAGACCCGGATCACCTGGATGAGATCCTCCTTTCCGCCGGCAGTTGCAGCGAGGATAAGGCGTCCGGACGCAGTCTCTCCTGACACTATCTATTTCTCTGCACGTCGTCTGACACTGCTCTCCCACAGAAGATGCTCCCTCAGGAGGGTGGCTAGTTCAAGCAGGATGAACTCAATCTTCGCTTCCAATTTGCTTCAATCGCAGAAAGAAAAGCACCCATGGCAGGGCTGCCTGACTGCCTGTGCGCCTCATCCAAATAATCTGCAGTCAGATGCCAGGATCACGCAATATGTGCTTTCTTTAACATTTTAAATAGAAAAAATGTGTATTTTATCTACATTTGATAAATGTTATAGCTGTACGTGAATTTGATTCAGTTTCAAATTTGCCCCATATTTTAGCGCAACAAAATAACTTATGTGTTTATTCCAGAATTTCCCTAAAAAGATATAAAAACAATCATAGGAAATTATGAGGAGACTAAAAATTTTTACATAATTTAAATCCAAATGTTAACTCAAACATAACATCGCTGCGTTTGACATTACTAAATCATATTTGAGGGTTTTTTCTTTTACAAAGCAGATATGGTGCACAAAAGTGGAAAAATCTGATGTGCTTTTTAATAAGTCCGCAGATTCGACACAGCTTGATCTTTGCCGAAACTGTATACTACTTTCCCTATTCCTTATGTATATCGCTCTATGCATCGCATTGTTTAGCCATATAGCTTATTTTATCTAAATACATAACGCTTCAGATAATAATTTAGTAAATAGAAAGCAGACATCAAACTCTTATAAAGAAGGCGTGTTGATCTTAAAGAATTTTCTGCAGTTTTAACACGTCCCAACAGTCCATCTACACCAAATCCAAGTGAATCAAATTTATTTTCAGTGAAGCACGTTTTGATTCAAAAGCCTTGAACATCTTACATAATATATATATAGGGTACTATCACTTCAATTATTTTGATTGTTGAAATCAAGGCTGCGTCAAAAACAATGCAGATGGGAGGAAATGCTCTTATAAGCTAAACGCAATGCAATTAGAATAATTGAGGGCGCAGAACGAGAAAAGATAATAGTATGCACATCTGCTTTAGTCTTTAAAATGACATGCCAAAGAAATGTGACCATTACCGGATAATTTTTTTTTTCTCTGAAAATAATCTACGTCCAGATTTATTGTTCAGGTAGTCCTATTATCAAATAAAATATACAGCCCACAAAACGACAAAAATGATTCATAGTGAACATTTTATGAAGATGTTAAACCTTTTCTCTTTCTAAAAAAGCTATTTTATAATAATAATAATAACAATAATGATAATATTTATTATTATTATTATTATTATTATTATTATTATTATTATTATTATTATTATTATATCAATGATAATGATTATAGTAATTTATAACGAAGTTTAGAAAGAAGCAGAGGTTAAAACCAGAATAAAAACATGCTGTAGTGAGACTTTTATTTGTAAAAAGGCAGAGAAGGTGAACTAATTTGTTGAGCAAGCAGCTCATGGGCAATAACTCAAACAGGGGGCAAACCTCTTTGCCACCACCAGTGACCCAACCACCTCTAATTAGATCTAATATTTCAGGGGACGAGTTCATTGACAACTGCGATTCACAGATCCATCTTACGGGGGAGTCAGAAACACAGAGCACCCTGCAGCCAGCAGGATGAGCAGCTTTTTATGGAGCGCATAATGCATGCGTACAACTGTGGGTGCCATCAGTCATAAAACAGCGCAGCAGGCCTGCTTTTCTATGATCTTAGAAACGTTAAGAACTGAATGCATTGTGTTCTGCAATGACCTGTGCCTAAACAACTTGTTTCTTTTTGTTTTGAATTAGCCAACTTCATTCTGATAAAGGTCAGTCATGCTTAGAACACAAGCGTAGATTTTCTAAATAATAATGACATCTCAGTTTGTGGAAAAATGGCTGAAAGTTTTGTTGTTAATGCGTTGTAAAAACAACGCCATTACTTCTTTTTAAAGTTTTCCCTTATCCAAAAATGAATTACTACATATTCAAACCTACCTAATAATGGGTAGTTCTAAGGGTCCATGCAGGGTGTCTCCATTCCCCATCTCTCCTCCTCCTTTTCTTCCTCTCCGTGGCATTTGCAGCTGGAAGCTCAGCGACAAGCAGCTGCTGCTGCAACAGAAACTCCACACTTTTTCCTGCTTCCACCGACAAAAACATCAAGGGTAGCGAAGGCATTGCATGTCCCCAAGCATTTGGTCCGAAAACAGGAGAGGAACAGAGAGAGAGAGGCAGAAAAAACGCGAGGGGGGAAAAACCTTAGAGGACAGAGCACCGAGGAGAAAATTAAATTGCACTTGGGGGGCAAATTCTATTAGGGAATAGTTATTGTCTCCTGACAGCTCCTGTCCATTTGGGTAATTAGTAGGAGAGATTGGTAGAACAAACGGAATCTATTCCCCCGTCAGAAATGATATTTTCCAATTCCCTGATTGAACCTGACCCTGTTGTGTTGAGGGAAGGCGGTAATAGGCTAGTTTGACAGAAACGCGAGGATGTCAAATGTATGCTACGGGAAAACAACAAAAAATAAAAGGCTTAATAATAATGATAATAATAATAACTGGTTTAGAAAGTCCTTCTGAAGAATCAAATATTTGCAGGTATCTCTTAGTGGATCTTAACATAGCTGAGTGAGTCCTGCGATGTTTTGGCATCAACTTTCTCACATCCCACATAAAAATCAAATGTTTTTTTTTTTTGGATCTATAGCTGTATGAAAGTCTGAGATAATGTTTTATTTTCTTAAATGTTTTATTTCAAGGTTATCATGGGAAAAAAACAAACCTATGCACACGTGTAATGAAAAATAGAACCATCATAGTTGTTTTGGTTTGTGGTGTTTTTTAAACAACTATTAAGAATAATAGAGGTGGTCCTGGTGATAGATTATCCAGATAAATAAATCAATTGATTTATTTAAACAAGTTGACAATTGACAACCGCCTTTTCCTCAGAGATTTCACAGGTTTCACTTGTCCTTTTTTGTGTGTTTTCAGGCTTGTCAGAAGGTGGTCCTGTATGAGTGTGTTTGTTTAAAAAATTAAATAGGCTATATTTTTTAAGCCTAAATTAAGTCCTATAGTATTTAAACTTCAGAATCTTCAACTAAAAGTCTGACGAGGTGCTATATATATATATAGATATATATATATCTATACATATATCTATATATATCTATATCTATATAGATATAGATATAGATATATATCTATATCTATATATATATAGATAGATATAGATATATAGATATATATAGATATTAGAATGGATCCCTTGCATCATTTAGAACTGAAGAAGCCTCTTGGATGAAAGATAAAAGGTCTTAAAGAAACCTTGATGTCCATCTGCCTAAACTGAACTTTCCAAAAGATACACATATACAGTAAGTAAAAAAAAGGGAAATTAAGACAGAAAAAAAGAGGATTGTTTTGAGTATTTAAAAACTATCTTTACTGATTTTATTTTTATGCATTCTGATTAGATAAAACAAAGCTGCCATCATACTAAAACCCATTTGCCCATGAATAATCTCATAATTTGAGACCATTTTACCTGCTGTAGACTTCTACAAGTGATATCCTATTCAAATCTCAAAAACATGCATTCAGGAGAAAGTAGGAGGGAATCTTCATAGGAAACTGAATGACAGCAGCAGTGCCAGCTGAGTGAATTAAAGCACCGACTGAGTGATGGCTACTGGTTCTGTTCCAGCTTCATTACCCAAACAGTTCCTGTAAGCTGTTTGCTTGTTCTGCCCATCAGGGACCTGTTTCCCAAAAGCATCTGAAAGTGTTAAGGTGACCGAGGTCTTGATGGAGAGAAATTCTCGGTCTACATTGTAGAGTCAAGTGTTTCTAATAGTTTTTAGGTGGAACAGTCATTATTTAGTGACCTAGGGATACAAATGAAAGGTAAATAATTCTTATAGATTTTTTAATATTTTTATAGATTAATTTATCTCATGGAAAAATAACAGAGTAAAAGATTTTGCTGTAGAAACTCGGGGCAGTTGCAATGTTAAAGCACTGTGTCTCTTTTAACAAGATGGTTCTGGGTTCGATTCCCAGCTTAGGGTCTTTCTGCAAGGAGTTTGCATGTTCTTGCCATGCATGCATGGGCTCTCTCTGAGAACTCCGGCTTCCCCCCAAAGTCCAAAAACATGACTGCTAGGTAATTTGAATCTCTAAATAATCCTAAGTTGTGAGCGTGTGTGTGCATGTCTGTACACTGTACATCAGCGTATGTATCTCTATGACAGACTGGCGACCTGTCCAGAGTGTACCACGCCTTTTACCCATAGACTGCCTGAGATTGACACCAGCCCTGCAAGCCTAACGGAATAAACGGGAGAAGCTGGATGGACAGATGTAAAAATACTTTTAATCAGGTCAGTTTTCTCAGTAAACTGAAAAGCCACCCTTTCAACCCTCCTAAAACACACACAAAAAATAAAAATAACTGCCTTTTGCCTATTTGATGTTAATAAATCATGGATGTTTTTTGGATTCATCTAGATAGAAACACAAGCTTTACTATTCCATTGTAGCTTCACCTGTTCAGTTGCTTGTTAACAAAGAAGGTCATTTAAAGAATCACATGGCAGAAACTGAAAGCATTTGGGCTTCTAATCCAATTTGCTGAAGTGCAAACTGAGCATCAGAATAGGGAGAAATGAGCTCTTAGTGACATTGATTGTGGCATGGTTTTCGCTGCTTGTTGGTCTGATTTTTTCAGACACTACTGATGTTGGATTTTCAGTCACATTCTTTTCTCAGGATTATACATAATTGTCTAAAAATGTGAAAATTTTCAGTGAGCAGCAGCTATGTAGATGACACATTGTTGGTGTGCAAGGAGAATGAGAGAATTGGTTAGAGATGACAGATAACAGTAGCTTAGGTAACCACTCATCACGAACAAGGTAATGAGAATACAGATATCTGTGCTTACATGCTGTTAAATCTCAAACTGCTTTCAGCTTTCAGCTTGCCTCCAAAATCAGTAGACAACCAAATTAAAAGAACGTGGAAAAGTCTGATAAGTGTTAATTTGACTTTTTTTTAACATTACAGTAAGTACTCTGTACTTTAATGACCTCCACAGTTAGCAGATCTCAATGAAATAAAGCTAATTTGTAAAATTCAAAACATTGAGTTGTTGCTGGTGAAAATGAAGCAAACTAATGTCATCATCTCAGTATAAATCAAAGACTGGGGCATATTTCCAACACATGGTTGAATTTTGTTCTAAATAAAAAAAAAAATAAGACAGTTATTTATGCAAAATGAATCAAACCCTTTACTACCTATATTTTACCTACTAGACAATAAAGAAGACATGGAAGGTTACCCTCCTGAATTGGTTATAAAAGAGTACAGTTTTTCTTTTAATTGCTGATGGGGAGTCTTGTAGAGACTCTGAAGAAGAGTTGTCTGTTTTTATCTTCCTATGAAAGTTTTCTAAGCACGTCTGACTTGGAGAGATGAGAGATGTTTAAGAATCATTGTCTGGTCAGGATGGACTGATGGACGAATGGATGAATAAACAAAAACCCATCAGGATTGGAGATGGTCATAGCACTAAACTCCAACCATAAGACTGGATCTGATGTTTCAGCTGGTTGTTAAAAAACACCTTCTTACCACAATGAGAGCAAATGCTCTGAATAGATGGATGGAGTGAAGCAGTAAAATTAGATGGATCTGACCTGCCTTGACTCCTACCTTTAAAAGGGTGCATATTTAAAACACGAAAGAGGATCTGCCTTGGTTTGGCTGTGATATACACCGTTATCATATATTAAAATCTTCATAATTTATTTACGCTAACTCCTTTCTTTTCTGTCTGTCCACAGGAGGAAGCTTTATAGTATTATTAAAGTCAAAAGGAGAGATGACAGAAAAATGCATCAAACCCCCCCCCCCCCACACACACACACACACACATTGCAATATCAATACGGTAATAACCACAGAGGCAAAGAGCTCACAGGAGAAGAGTGACTATAAAACTCTGCATTGTCTAATTTATGGAAGACATAAGGAGGGCAATGAGGTGAAGGCAGAAGTTTCATCACACAACAGAAAAGCTTTCAACAGTGCTCACATTTCAGCAGAGGTACTGATCAAGCTTTTGGAATTAAGTTTATTGATTAATTGTTTGACAAAAATGAAGGGAAAGTGCAGAAGCACAGTGTAAAAGAAAAAAAACTGAAAATTACATTTATATGGACTAAGAGAGTAACTTTTTTTTTTTGTTTCTTATCAAATACAACAATTTACTTTTAATGATGAAATGTTGGTGTCTCTTTAAGGCCAAAAAGATTGTTCTTAAATGCAAAATATAATTTTTAGATTCCAGGTTTTCCATATTGGATGAACGAGCACATTTATCCTGGAGACATACTGGAATGTTCCAAGAAACTACAATCCCAGGCTATATAGGTTCTACCTCAGGTCCAAATGTTAACCAACTACTACAGTTTGATCTAATGAAGGCAATCAGTTGCCCAGAAAATAATATTTTCACTGACATTTTTTTTTGATAATCTGTACTTTAATCTTATATTTTATGCACAATTTATTTGCATTTTCTGTTCTTTCTATCATGAAATGAAAAATTCTCCATGTAAACATGTCCTGGTTTAAATTCTAAAGCCTCTGTCCTCACGGTGAACCGCTCACCTCAGTGTTGGCAAGGCAGCAGATAGATATAACAATGCAGCCAACTTCCTCATTAGTCTGAACCATCACAACCTGCGGCTCACTTAGGCTCAAGGTATCTGATAAAAGGCTAATGTAGGGTAAGCAGCAGAAAACAACACCATCTCCAATCCTATAACAAAAGCAGGTAACCATTTAAACAGATTAAAAGCTCAAATGTGTTGGAGGAAAGTAGCAAAGTCAAATGGCCTGTATTGATTTAGACAAAAATTGCAACAAGAGAGGGGAATGCTAATTATAGGATCAGGCTTATAGTTTTTGATTTGAATAAAAAAATCTATACATAACATGTTTTTAAAAGAAGTACTGGTCATCACATGTCGCTAAGGGAAGTATCCTATATTTGATCATCCCTAAGCTGCATTGCCTTAATGTTTCTCTGTTTTAAAAAGAGGCTATTATTAATTATTCCTGTGTGAAGTGGAAGTGACTGTTTTAGCTATTGTACCATAGAAATCTATCAAACAGTAAGGGCTGAGCATGTGGTTTTGATAAAAGATAAAACAGGCCTAAAGATGAGATTAGCCCGAGTATCAGACAGGTGAAGGTCACGAGTCAAGGGAATTCAATGCTGTGTCAAAGAGCACAAAGCTCAAGATCAAGCATCACTTGTCCCTCAGATGGGCTTGTTGTAAACTCAACATCAAACCAATGTCTTCCATGTGTAGATCCATTCTTTTATCCTGCTACACAAACACGCTGCTCCCCTTTCATCCCCCTCATCTGATCCCCTCCTTCCAGTCCTGTGGATGCCCTCAACAGCGGCCACTTCCAAGTGTACGTGTGAGGATGGGAGAGGGCCCATGAAAGCCGATTGCGTTTTAATAAAGTTTATTATGTGCAGGGAGCTAATCCTCAAGGGTAATCTCTCTTCTCTAGTCCTAAAGGAAAGCTGGATTACTCACTTGCTATAATCCCAATGAAATTGTTAGGATTTAGCATGCGCTCCACAGCAGATGGCAACAGGCTTTTTCCTTCAACTTTGAATGGTTAACCCCCCCGATTTCTACATGTAACACCCCGATCCCCCTTGCCTCTTGTTCTCGTACTCTTGGTAAAAACAAAAACAAATCCTGCTCTTCATGAATATGCACAGAAAAATAAGATAAAAAAAAATGAAATGAAGAAACCACAGACAGTCCTAAGGATTAATCTGTTCGTTTTAAAACATTGCCGACCAGTCTTTTTATGGTGATTGTTTCTTTCACTTAATTAACATTTTTATATGCAGAACTCTCTGCCTGGATGTTAAACCAACATCTATTGTTATAAATTGTAACATAGACCAAGTACTGTAAAAATAATTCAACTTCATCAGAGTACAAGGATAATATATTTTAGTTTTTTTGTTTTTTTACAGGTGAATGATTTAGAAAACTGCCAGCATTTCATGAATAACAGTTTTGACAGCAAACATCCCTGGTCAGTCTATTAATCCAGAATAACTGGTATGGCTTTTCTTTTTTTTTTTACCTGGGATCACAAAAAACCCCAAAAAACAGATTTTTATCAAAAATAATTTTATTGATTCAGAGAGTGGCAAATGGATATTTCATGTTAACAAATCAAGATTTCTGAAACCCAGTTTCCAGTGTGAACCTTTATCGTTACATAGCACCTCAGCAATCCGTTTAGCCATCATGGGGACTCAACAGTGTAATCTAATATTTAAAAAAAATAATAATAAAAATAAAAGATATCACCGAAATGCTGAGAAACATGCTGTTTCTACTCTCTAATCATAGACGCCTTGGTCCTGATACAGTAAGGGACAATATCAACCAAATTAATTATTCAAATGCCAGTTTTAAATGGAGGGGTGTATTAAAGGCATTATGGAAGTATTGTTACAAAGTTGTAACAGGACTTTGCATGAAAATAAATTAAGAAAGACATTTTAGAGAAAAAAATCAAGATCCAATTTTATCTTCTTAATACCAAATAAATGTCGGTTGGTTTCTTTTGTTCTTTACTTGAGGGAAAAAGTTTGAAAGCAAATAAAAATCAATTTATGATTTACGAGGACCCAAACTGGAAGTATATATTCAATATGTGCACCAATTTTACTAGTTAAATGGCTATCTGGAGCTACATTAAGAACGGTCTTGATTTTCTTTCCAAAGTAATTAACATTCACTAACTCATGACATTCACAATAACATTTAAAAATAAAAATCGTTTCCTACATCTTTACAACTTCCTTTTTTACCCTGTGATAGTGAGATGCTTAGGTAGAGTTTTATCTGTGTCTAATTTAAGGTAGCGATACCTTAACCCTTCTTCTCTTAAGGCGGTTTTTAAAGAAAATGTACATGGCTAGAAGACATGTGAAAGACACAGCATAAAGTATTACACATAAGCTTATGTCTAAATTTGAGAAACCAATGCTAAACACAGATATCCAATGCCCCTTCTGGAACAACTCAACCCCTTTTCCAATATACTGCCCTGCCAGTTCACGCTTTTTCAGCCTCTTTCCTTGGTAAACTGAATTCAGGTCAAGATCTGTGTCAATGGGCTGCAGGCCAATCATGCCCAGCGCTGCATCCAGCTCCATGCCAAGACTGAGCTCTTGGCGATGTTCTTGCTCCACCTTTGTTTGCAGGGTACGTTGCTTAACCCGGCTGGAAGCAGCCAATTGCAGAGCCTTGGCCTTGAAATGCTGGTTCACAAAAGAATCAAGATCTACAATGTCCTCTTGCTGCCGACGTTGCTGAAGCCTCATTCCAATGATGCTGGGTATCTTGTGAGCCTGCTGGTGATCAGGCGCCTCTTCTAATTTTGCTTTGGTCATGGGTATGTGGTCAGATGACCTGTCCTCTATGTCACTAGCTGCTGGTTTATTTTCCCCACCTTCACTGTCCTCTTCATATCCCTCAGTTCCACCCTGTGGTTCTTCTTCTTCCTCCCCCTCCTCTTCTTCTACGGGTGTTGAAATTGGATTCAAAGCCTCCCTGGCGATTCTTTCTATGTGTTTTTGAGCTAATGAATCTTCCAGTTTATGTAAATGTTTTTCCCTCTGTTTGTTTAAAATCTTATCTTCTTCCTCCAGATAATCTGAAACAGAAAAAAGACAATTCTTTAAAATTAAAAATAAGTTCTTTAAAGTAACTTTTACTCTATACAGAGTCGATTACCATCAAGTCTCTGAGAGTTTTGACACAAAAATTCGTAAAATTAACTATGAAATTTGACACTGGCTATAGAGTAAATTTTACAGTAGTTTAAAGTGGGATCAAATGCTATCGAAAAAGAGTTATACTAATCTCTGCATGTGTTCAAGTAACCGTTGTGCTTTTACTCTGATAAAGCAATTGATCTGGACGGACTTTATACCATAATCTACAAATCCATATTTGGACTAAACCCAGGTTAAACAAATGTAAACTTTTTTTTTTTTTTTAAGGAAACACTACATTATAAAGTACCTGGTAGGATACGGCTGGAGGAGAAGTAGGACCCTAGGAAGGTAAGAACCTGCTTTTCGTTCCAGCCATGCTCCCCGTTATCCTTCACCGTGTGGCAGGATGGACACACTTCTGGGGATGGCCACTGGATCTTTGGGAAGTAGGGATCTTCACTTAAATCGCCTGGTAGAGATGAATACAGACAAGGTTAAAGTTTAACAATATACAATTCTCAAAAAAAGGGAACACTCAAATAACACATCCTAGATCTGAATGAATGAGTTATGAGTTAGTTTTCAAAAATCATCAATAGAAATCAAATTTATTAACCAATGAAGGGTTGGATTTGGGTCGCTCTCCACAATGTCTCCAAACTCTGTCTGTGAAGCGCACAGAACGCCAGTGGTAAATCTGCCAATCCTGGTGTTTTCTGGCAAATGTCAAGTATCTTGCATGGTGTTGGGCTGTGAGCACAACCCCCATCAGTGGAAATCAGGCCCTCATACCGTTCTCATGGAGTCGGTTTTTAACAGTTTGTGCAGATACATGCATATTTGTGGCCTACTGGAGATTATTTTGCAGGGCTCTGGCAGAGCTTCTCCTGTCCCTCCTTGCAAAAAGGTGAAGGTAGCGCTCCTGCCACTGGGATGTTACCCTCCTATGGCTTCCTCCAAGTCTCCTGGTGTCCTGGCAGCACCTCCAGCCTCTGGACACTACGCTGACAGCGATCTTGCCACAGCTCACATGGATGTGCCATCCAAGATGAGCTGCACTAACTGATCCATTTCTGTGGGTTGTAGAAACTGTCTCATGCTACCACAAGTGTGAAAGCACCACCAGCATTCAAAGGTGACCAAAACATCATCCAGGGAGCATAGGTACTGAGAAGTGGTCTGTGTTCCCCACCTGCAGAGCAACTTCTTTATTGAGTGTGTCTTGCTTATCACTATAATTTCCTACTGTTGCCTCTTCCATTTGCACAACCGCGTGTGCAACTGACTATCAATAACTGTTTCTCCCTGAGTGGACAGTTTAATTTCACAGAAGTTTGATTTGATTGATGCTATACTGTGTTGTTAAAGATGAGCATAAGGTACATGGATCATATGATCAAGTCTGAATGCATGTGGTGTTCATGGAGTATATGGTTGGATGGTCCATAATGAACACTATGTTCAAGAATAAGGATGTCCATCTGTGCACTTGGCACAAGGAGATCATTGGCCAGAGGACATGATCAACTTTGTAGCAGAATCTTCCAACCTTTGGCTGCACGTCTTGGATACTCGAGTGAAGAGAGGTGTGGAGCTGTCCACCGATCACCACCTGGTGATAAGCTGGGTACGCTGGAAGAGGAGGAAGACAGACAAACTTGACAGGAGAAACAGCTCTTGGCTTCTAGAAATGGTCTTGAGGCCAAAACCAGAGAGAGCTGAATGAAAAGGTAAAGCTCTCAGTTTATCAGTAGATACATTCCTACCCTAACTTATGGTCATGAAATCTGGATAATGATTGAAGGAACAAGATCCCGGATACAAGGGACTGAAATAAGCTTTCTCTGCAATGTGGTTGGGCATTCCATTAGAAATAGGGTAAGGAGCTTGGTCATTCGGGATAGGCTCAGAGTAGAGATACTTCTCGTCCACATAGAGAGGAGACACTCAGGTGGCTCTGACATCTTTTTCAGATTTCCCCTGGATGCCTCACGTGGGACATGTTCCAGGCACGTCCCACTGGGAGGAGGCCCAGGGGACAACCTAGGATTCATTAGAAGGACTAGGCATCTCAGCTGGCCTGCTAGCTCCTCAGGCTATCCCTAGCAGAGCTAAAGGAGGTGTTTGGGGAGAGGGAAGTCTGCTGAGACTGCTGAGACTGCTGCCCCTGCGACCCAGTCGAGGAAAAGCAAAAGACGACAAGTACGAGTACATCTCTCTTTGAGTGGCTTTTTACTTGAGAGCCTGATTAGTAGTCCATTTTGTTTTTATTGCTTTCATTAATTGTTGCTTTTATTTCTATAATGCAACAATTAATGCAAATACAGATTATTTATACTTATACTTTTATTGCTTTTATCAGCAAACCTTTAATAAAATTAGATCTACTCAGTTCACTGAATAACACAATAGTTTGTCATTTTCTATGATTACATGAGGAACTATAACATCATTCATCAAGTTGCCAAATAGGTATTGTTGTTTATCCATTTTTATTTTCCATACCCGTTCAATCCTTGGACTGGTGCATACATGTTTCTTTTTCTTCAAAAATATATTTTTGAATGTGGGGAAGGCCAAAGTACCAAAAAGAAATTGCATAGAGGAGACAATGTAAACTGAGTTGCCAACAACCGCACCACCAATGCCACATTCCTGTTTATCTTATAATTTTTAGCATTTCTTAGAATACACAGATTATTTGAAAAGTTCAAGCAAATGTGATATAAAACACTCAAAAACACAGTTCTTTGTATTTTAGTTAAATGTGTTAATTCTGAATTTACAGTTTAAGAAGAGACAATTTACCAAGCCAAGAATTTTTATAAAATATCTCATCATAGAGATCAGGTCCATACAGAAAATAAAGTGTCTTTGAAAATGCATAATTAATAGTTTTATTTGTTTCCCCACATAAGATCATACAGGTCATATTTTACAATGAAGATCAAACGTGTCCCAACAAGTGTAGCAGATTAGAAAAATGAGTCAAAACGGTTTGTGTTTCCAGTCATCTGGTTCCTCTATTGTCACATCTTTCCCTCTCCTTGTTGACTGAAGAATTTAAGTGCATGGAGGACTGGATGCAATCTATGGTGAACCCATTTGATCTTATCCCAGTGCTCGTAAAAACTAAGTGCCCATATGCATATGTGAATGTATCCGTTTGAGTGTGTATATGTAAATCACCTGTCAGCTTTTGTCTGCATGTAATCTATGGATTGATAGGGTGTGTTTGTGTACAGCTGTGTGAGTGTGTTCATATGACAGCGTCTAACAATGATCGATGGTTTCTGGGGCTGTCCCAGTGGGAGGGATGGTGAGATAATAGATGTTACCAAAGTGGACAGCTTCTCCCCTCAGATGAACACACAGATTTGCTGATTTCAGGAGGCAGACCTCTGTGCTCTGAACCACCTGTCATGTTTCACTGCAGAACCCTGAAAGCAAACCCTAATCTTCCAAATTGAAGATAAGACCGACAGAAACTCAGGCGGGTGCTGCCCTTCTAATGAATTGAAAACTTTCTCTGTTAATGTCTCATTGTATTCCACTGCAGCCCACCTGCAACCTTACATCTTCGCTTATCCTATATTTCTACTCAGACCAGCAGGACAAACATAAGAAGATGCATGCAAAGATTGAGCTTAAAAAGGAACCATCTGCACAAATATTCACAAGGACACATGAAGACACAGACAATGAGGGTAGGATTCAGCAATAAATTACCTTTCACCAACAGACCGTTGTGTCTACGTTTGTGTATGTGTGTGTGAAAAGAGAATAAGCAGAGCAACAGCACTGTCAATTCACATCCTCCAACACACCAGATTAATCTCAGACATGTGCATGTGTACGTACACTGCATACAGTGCTTTACATTCAGGGTACATCGATTTTATTGTATCTTAGATTGACAGTTGCTAGTATGTATGTGTGTGTGTAGCTTTTTAACAGGCATTCCTACATGTTTCATATGCCTTCATACCCCATCCTTTATTCTAATACGGCGCCAAAGTTGGGGACATGCTGACTTTAGAGGCTCCAGCTATACTTAAGGTGCTACATGGCCTGTTGCATTAATATGGATAGTCAAACTAGCTTAAATAGCAGCATAATGGTGAGCAGCTATCAGTTACACCACAAGAAATGTGGTGTAATATAGATAAGTGACAGAACATGCAACTGATCCTTGACCAAAAACTTCAGCAGTTGGAAATTTTTGATGACATAAAAGAATCAGCTAAATAGTTGCATAGTAATCCTTAATATTATTTTGATTATTAGCATGAGGACAATGAACCAAAACCTAGTGGGGAACATATTTACACTCGTGGGTCTTTTGAAATTTTGTTTTGTGATTTTTGTTGTCTTTAATTTTGGTTGCTGTAAAACACACTGTTGGTGGTTTGTTACAAAAAAGTATTTTGCAGGGGATTTTACAAAAAAACAGTTCAAGGAAATTTACAGTTAAAAAAAATTGAATAGTAATGAATTCATATTTAAGAATGCTTGAGTGAAAATAATGTAACTGAATAAAAGGAATCAACACACTTTTATGGCAAGTCTGCCTAAAACAGGGAATAGAAAGGACTAAAAGAAGTGCAAGGGTTGAATTAGGGGGTGTCTTTTTGTTCTTTATCTAGCGTGTTCCTTTCAGAGGTACTTCCACAAGTACTGTGCAATGTGCCACCCCCCAAAAAAGAAAAACAATATGGCTGAAGCTAAAAGTCCATCAAATAAATTGTAAGTAATTGTTGACATAAAACTGTCAAGGTGAAGAATTGAAATAATCAGATATGGTTTATGTGCCAGCAGACATCATCATAAGGAATTTATTTAGTATTACAGGAGTCATAACAGGGGCCAGGACTAATTCCTCTGCTGGGTCCTGTCTAGAACCACCCATGGGTACACTCAACCTTGGGGATGAGGTGATGAGCTTCATCTTTTCAAGGAAACTTGAGGTACAGCCACTGTTCCTCAACACTGAAGGGAGTCATATAAGATGGGTCATTCATCTGGATAGTGTGTCTCTGGTATTCTTGCAATCCTCAAGGTGGGAGAAGAGCCCAGGTCAGAGAGTGTTGTTAGGGAAAGAAATATCTGTGTTTCCTCTCTGGGCCAGTTATCTCTACAACCTGATCCTTGATTATGGAGGGATGGATTGAAAGACATCATGAGCTCTGAACTAATAATATCAGAATGTTTTCATGATGGTATTTACTAGCTCTGTTCATGCTGTTGATACTGAAAAAATATTAGTACATTGTTTAAAAGTATTCAGTGAGAATAAACAAAAAGTTTTCTTCTTTTTTCTCTTTTAAAAATATTGAATACAATTTCAGCTGTTTGTATGGTTTATGATGGTTTGTTTATTCTTTCTTTCTAAAAAAAGAATGATCTATTTTTTAGCTGACATAACAGCTCACTGTGTCAACGGGAAAGCTGAAAGGGGGACACATATGCAATATTGGCAAAAGACATAAAGCTTATCTGGCCAACTGTTTTGTTAGAACTGTGCAGAGATCTGTGAGTCGTTACACAAACAAAGTTTTAAGCCTATCAAACTAACACTTTCTAAAAAAAAAAAAAACTCATGGCAATAAAAGCTGCTTCATCATTCACCTTCAATGCCTTCAAGTTTTATCTACAGAAAAAAATGGCAAATGTAATAATTTAGTAATGTACCTATAGCAAACTTGCTTATAATTTTACGCCAAATTTCTGGTAAGAAATAGCACAACTTCTCTTTCTACATTTTTTTTTATTGAGATGTAAGAGAGAAAATAAAGCCAAAAAAGTCAAAAAATAAAATTGTACGTTTTTTTGGGCCGTTATTTGAGAAGATTAAATTTTTATCAAAACTATACATTTGACCAAACTACTTTTTTTCTTCTTCAGGGCATTAAAAAAAAAGTCCAATAAAGGGAGTAACAAATGATCCATACTGGTCAGGGTAGGCAGCTGGGCCTGCTGCTGCAGAGCTGGTCTGTCTGCAGAAATGTGGCTCAGTCTCAGCTGTTGACATGCAGCAACAGGACTGAGCTGCCACCAGTCCTAATTCAGCTGCTGCAAGGAGGCCGAGGGCCCTGGGGCCTCTTTGTTGCCAGCTAAATTAATTGTCCGGCTGCTTTACAAATAGCTGATCTTTCATGCATGGCTGCCTCTAAAAGGAGGGGCGGGGAGGCCTGCTAAAGAGCCCCACTTCAGCAACAACGGGAGAGGAGGGGTTGTATGGATAGAGCGATGGAGCGTGCTTTTCCTCAGGGAAGATGCTGCCACTCACTGAAACAAACACAACCAATTGTGTAACTCATGCAGCCTCTTTACTGTGTCCCCTCACACTTTATCATGCAGAGAGGGTGTCCATGTGGGGCTTTGTGGGGAGTAGGGTGGGGTACAGGAGGGGAAGCGTGCGTGGCGTGTGTCAGGGTGGTTAACACCTGCTGTCATACAATAACTTGGAAATTATGAGTGTGTTTGTGTGTGGGCAAAGCTGTCGCCTATGGGAGAAATCCAGCTAGGATGCTGCTGTATTGCTTGTCGAAGCGGAGGCTATGAGTCCCAAGGGACAGTGAGTCAAAAGAGAGAGGAACCACAGCCAAAGGAAAAGGAGAGAGATGGATGGATAGGAGAAGGACAGGCTGTATAGTGTTTAAGTGTCATGGGAGCAGACGCGTGCAGGGACGGGTGTCCTTCTGAGCCTGGCTGTCCAGGACAGTCCCAGAGAGAGAGGGAGGGGGCGTGGAACAACACACAAACAAAAGATAGTGATTTAACAAAGTAGGCTGTTAATGACAGAGCTGTTATTAATGAAATCATACAAGCACAGACAGAGAGGAAGGGATACTTATCAAAGTTCATTTTAAAGTGATGGCGAATAATTTATTAAAAGACCACAAACAGTAATTATTAAAAGCTCATAGACAGATATTAAATATAAATAAACAGGAAACGCACAACGAAATAAATTGATGAATTCGGTTTAAATAGGTTAATGAGCCATGCTAGGTGGGCTTGAATGCTAAAAAACTAAATTGAATAATAAATAAATGAGTAGATAAATAAGGCTGACATTTCTAAAGAATGTCATCTGAGCAACTTTTAAATCAGTGAAGTATTAAGAAATTAAGTGAAATGAAGCACAGAGTTCTAAGAATTTTTAGATAGAAATAGAAACTTTACTTTGCACAGATAAGTACATGTTGCACATGTTTACTAAGGCTATGAGAGAGAATGAGACATAAAGGAGATAACATGAAGGCTTTTTACAGAAAAGTTTGCATTTTATCCTGTTACACTTTAAACCATTTCTCCATGGAGTATTCAGCTGACAGCTTTTTGGAAATTTCAGAATTAAGGTAATGATACATACTCTAAAAGAAATTAATAAAATTGCAATTTCTTTATGCTTGTGTTGACAGTTGTGCAAAGTGCAAAAAGAGGATGCAGCTTAAGTGCTCAATCAATCTTAATTTGTTTTAAAATATTTGCCAAATTGTTTTGTAGCAACTGCCCTCTCCTATGAATGGTACAAAATCACCGCTATTCCTAATAATGTTCAATGGCTCCTCATGTGGAAAGGCTAAACATATAAATATTTTGAATGTAGTTCCTTTTATAATGTGGAGCTGAAACTGAAACTGGCACTAACTAATCAACTTAGGGGTACTTCACAGAAAACGTAGGCTGGAAACTAGCCACAAATTCCTAAATAATGCATCTTTCTTTTAGGTAAATACAAATATGAAAACATTTTTATTTCTGTGCATTCTTTAGAAAGGGTCAAAAACTCGAAGGATTTAGACTTCCATTTGTGACTTTGGTAGAGAATTGATGGAAGGATACAGAAAAGGCAGAAGAAGGCCAGGGGGGGTGGGGGGGGTGGTGGTGGTGGGGTCTTG
>JAUZNJ010038667.1:46824-63616 GCA_034780135.1 Jordanella pulchra
ACCCTTGAGGGACACCGCTGTTGATGGAGAAAATGGGGGAGGCTGAAGCAGCTAATACTTGTAGGACTAAGACAGGATGACAGCTGGTGTCTGATCAGGGGATCCATCTTTCCTCCCCTCACCCTCTATTTAGTCCTATTAGAGCCAAGTGATCTTAAGAGCAACCCAAAATATAGGAAGCAGAACTTCTGATCCCACTGCTGTTGATTAGCATATTGATGAATCAAAATGCCATCTAGTCATCTGAGATATTCCAACATGTTATACATAAAAAGAAACACACTCTTGTAAAGGTGTTTACACCCCTTAAACACTTCAAAAGTTTGTAATAGCTACAAACTTTAATGTATTTTGTCCAATTCTATACAGTAGCCAACAAGTACAATAAATTATAAATAGTTTTAAAATGTTCTCACTGTCAAAATTGAAATCCTGTCAAATGATACTCTTTAAAATAAAGTATGATGCCTCTAGTGCATGAAATCCAGTGCAGGTAATTACTGTCAGAAAAATATTCTGGCTGCACATGTGGGAAGTTTGTAGCGCTGCTGCCTTGCAGCAAGAAGGCCTTAGTTCAATTCCTGGCACTGGGGTTTTTCTGAGTAAAGTTTGCATGTTCTCTTCATGCTTGCATGGATTCTCTCTTGGTACCTTGTGTTTCCTCATACATGTTTGTATGTCTATGTGTTGCACTACAACGGAATAGTGACCTTTCCAGGATGTACCTCACCTTTTACCCATTATACTGCTGGAAATAGTGACCAGTCTCCCATGACCCAGATGAATAAGCAGCAGAAGATGGATAGAAAGGTGGATGCTTCACTTTCCATCCACCTGACAATATGTTTTACTCTGCGTTTTACTCATGTTTAATACTCATGTAAAAGTAGTAGCTAAGCACCATATCAGCACCAGCCTGGTGCTAAAACAATTTAAACAAGGGAACCGGATTTTATAAAGATGGTGTTCTTCTACTTAATCACCACTATTAAAAATGGATAAACGGGACATTAATGTTCTCCAGCAGATATCATGATAGGGCAAGAAGGAAATTAGGTTTTTTCAACCCATTGTGTGGAAACATAAATGCATCCAAAACATTTAGAACGCCATCTTCCAATAACCAGAATTGAGCAGGTTTGAGCCTAGGTTGCACAATGAGAAATCTAAAGTTTTAGCTGCTGAGGTCTGCAGCGTCTCTTACCTGCAATTCTATTGTTGACTCGATTGTGACGGGACCACAGCCATAGGACAGCTGATGGCAGTGTATTCACATCCTCCAGATTCTCTCTTGCCATGTTCTCAAAGTGGTCTGCACAATATCTGCAGCCAAAGAAGTTGTGGATGTAGTTTCTCATTGCCGTTAGCACCTCCTGAGGATCTGGAAAAGAATCATGAGATTTTGATATGAGACTTATTTTAAGGTCGAAGTTTATGTATCCTTTAAACTTAGCATTCATTTATACATAAAATATATTTCTAATATCTGTTTAAGAAATCAATCAATATCTTTGTTAGAAATCTCAGTCGTTCTTTATAGAGGTAACGCCACCATGAACCTGAGCTGAAGCCCGAACATCCTCCTGTCTTCCCATGAATCTGGCTGGCCACCATGACAGGCAGCTGGGTTAACACCATATTGAGGTGAATAATCTCTGAGGATGGGATAACCCAATCTGCAGATTAAATGTCGTTAACACTCTGTGTGAATGGTGACTAGGCTGTTGTCTCAGGCCTTTAACAGTCCACGAACATATTTTCCCTTTGTCGTTTGTTTTTTGTTCTAAGCTTAGCTGGGCTTTTCAATGAACTTTGCCACAGGTGGGGGTGTGTACAAGACCTGTAGGTGTTCATCAGCAACCGACTGTTCCCACATTTGCTTTATTTCCACAGCATCAATACAATAAAACCTTTCACATTTGAACATTGTCAGCAGGAAGTGTGCAAATTCACCCAGTAAAATCATAGTCTTTGTGGGGCCAGATGGACACCCCTTTTGACCAGTCCATCTGCAGGTTGCATGATGGTCCGTAAACCTCGGGATTAACCCCTACGTGCACCTATGTGTGTTTGTGTTTATTGGGTGGGAGATTAAGGTCCCCACTAGGAGCAGAGCCTCTGGTCATCTGCCTGTTTTATTACCCACTCACATTCCTCTAATCTAATTTAATCCCTTTTCACACAGTCACAATTAGGCTCAATTTCAGATGGTATAAAAAGACAAAATCTAAAATAATTTACATAATTATAAATAGTAATAACCCATAACTTCATGCCACTTTCAGTGTATATAAATATACATCTATAAATTGCTTTTCACCCACTAAGACCTGTTCTACCTCTATCTTTGCTACCTTTAAACATCCTCTTTATTTACAGAAATACAAAATGTCTGCACCTGAGTTTCCAGTGTTGTTGGCCTGGACAGTGAGAACATGGAAGAGAGTCCAGACCCCACAAGGATAACGTCTAAAGTGGGGTTGTGAACCCTGGCAGCCCACCCATCTCTCTCCCTCAGGCAACGCAGTGTCTGGAACCTGAGAGAAAAGAAAAATACAAGGAATAAAAATAAGAAATAATATAACTACAATTTGATCAGTTAAATGAAATATAAAGACAAAGCCCTGTTGTTAGAGTATTGATAAACTTTTTATGCAGGTCCAAATGTGAGAAGATGAAAAAGATTAGTTGAAAAATGTTTGTGGTTAGGATGCCAGAATTTAAAATATTCACAGAACACGTTACTTTTGTAAAAATAATTACAGAATGATTGATTATCAGGTACCTAAATTCTATTGTTCTCCGATTGCACTTTGGTGCTCAAATATTTATTCAAAAATTATATGAAATTAAGTCATCGCATCAGTTTAAAGCATCCAAAATGCTGAGGTGAGTGACTCTTTGGCAGTTTCATTAGTAAATTGTGCATTTGTGGTGAAAATGCAAGGTACAAATAGCTTGAAAGAGCAGTGACCTTCAAAGTGAATTCTAGGAATCCAGATCCCAGATGGCAATTCTGTGGCTCTGCAGACTGCTAGAGAGACCTTTTGACAAAAGCGTAATGCTGACTATTTTTTTCCCCACACCAAGCTTGCTACTTCATCTTTTTCCTTCTTAATTGCAGTTTTATATCCTACATTAAAGGAAGAAATTACTTCAATGATAACCTTTGCAGAGGAGACACAGTTTTGTTTAGCATTGATTTTTGATATGTAAAAGTGCAATGTGAGCTACTTTCTTATTTGTAAATAATTATACTCATAAGGTCTTGTATCACAAAAATACATATAGTTCCAATTAGAGCTGGACAATTAATCATATTTGCAATATCAAGACAAATTTCAAATCGCAGAGGCAGTAATTAACAGAAGTTAAGAGAGCGATGCAATTGGCATCTGCAGTTGATCTGTGCATGCAGATGGAAATAAGCCATTTTCCAGACATCACACCATGATGGTCAAGTCCTGAGACAATAGACTTTGAATATGCAAGCTTTCAGGGTCATGAAATCAAAGAAACTCTGGGGTGAAACATTCACTTGTCTGTGATGTAAAGAAAAATAATAACAATATCAAAATAACATTGAAATCACAATATTAAGGTAAATAAAAAAAAAATAAAAATTTCATTTTTTGGAAACATTGTTTAGCCCTAGTTCCAGCTGCATTTGCTGCTTCACATCAAAAACAATCCATCAATTCAAAGAGTTTATAAGGAATCAATGCTTCCACATCTATATATAAAAAAAACCTCTAGTTCAGAACAATGGGAATTTATAGTGTCAAAAGAATTACGAGAATCCTCTTTCAATTAAAGGGTCTCTCTCTAGGTACTCCAAACCTGTTCAACTTAATGAAGGGCTGTTCCACACAGTTTTCCCAATCAATGAAAAGTCAGACTCAGGTTAATGGCTCAACCCACCACTAATGAACAGAGGCTATCCAGTTCTCTAACCATGAACCGCAGTTGAATCTAACAACATATTTTCTCTGACATAAAGTCGTTTCCCTCGCAGTACTGCATCGCCATCACTGCAGTGACTGACAGGATTACTCACTTGTCAATAGTAAAGATTTTGTGTGCGGACGCTCGGGTGTTCATGCACAATCCATTTCCACTAAGGTGGAGTCTATTCATACCTTCCAATTGATTCATTGATCCATTGATTTGTCTGCTAAAAGCTAATGATGCAAGTAAGTGACTCTTTCAATTTGTGTGGGGATGCATACTGGAGGTATGCAGGCTTCACTTGAAAAGCAACAACACAGATTCTCAACTAGAAAAGAGACGATGTACACAAATGTATGTTTAAAAATCTAGATGCTGTTCTTAACTTGCATAGAAAGATGAGATGATGTTTCAGACATTTCATACATTTTATAGCACAATGGAGCTTTGAAGTCTTCAGGCTTTTTCTTAGAGGAAGGCATGCGTCTTGAAGAAATGTGTTTCTTCTCACAGACATTAAACTTCATTTCATTTTGACTTTATTTTTTGATGATTGACTACGTGACACTTTAATCCCCTCTGTAATAAACACAAAACCCTTTTCAGGATGCTATTAGTATTATTTGCACATATGTTAATAGTCTTTTCTTTGCATACCTGTGCTTTGTTATCCACTCTCTCTTTAAACGTCTTGTAGGAAATTTGATCCACAGTCTGATTCTGCAGCCAAGAGTTCAGAGACTGTAATAAGTTCATCACCACAGGACGACCTGGAAAGTACTGGAAACACAAACACAGGAATGAAACTGGAGCAGAACCAGAACATAAAGAAGTAAAATCCTGTGTATTTTTATTGTGCGTGAAGTATCCATCCACCTCCAGCTGTTTGTTGAGGTTCATTACAGTCAGTCTAAATCATCCTCAGACCAATTATACGTTTACATAACAAATTTCTGAGCATTCCCACTCCACCGGTTGGAGCGACACAGATGAGGACTGTGATATAAACACTTAGAAAAATAAAAGTATTAAAATCTATTTTGCATGTAGACAATGATTCCAAAATATTTTGATAATTCATCAGACATTCCTGGATGGACATATAAACAGTAAGAGCTGTAAATGTGTGCTCAGCAGGCAAAACTAATGTCTGCGTTGGAGATTTTACAACACGTGTGATTTTATAAACAGGGGACGGCAACAACCCTGTTGGACTCCACAGCAACTTCTCCCTGGGGCGTTTACAGGAGGTGTTTTGTTATAATGAGTCAGAGAACACGTTTTCTTTGAACACGCTCGTGTACCCGGGATGTGGCCATTAGCACAGATAGCTTTACTTTCAGTCTACTGCTTGTCAAAAGCTAATAGATTGAATGTTTTTCTGTTAACAAAATAGATAAATAAATATCTATCATAAATATCTAAAGCTATAGCTTTATTTGTAATTACTGTTTATATTGAAATACATAAGGAACTTTCAACTTTTAAAAAAATCCGATATATTCTTTAATCCCATTTTACTACTTAGCATCAGACTCCAAACAGCTTTCTACCAATGAATTTTGTTTTGTTTGTTTCCCTTTAGAAACAAATAAGTGAAACTTTTTTTCATATGTTTACATCTGGACTTTAATATTACACTGATCTGAGTTAATAGAGTTAATAAATATGTAGGAGTCTTTTCTCAAGCAGAGGTAACATTAAGTTTCAGTTTTCTTGTTAGGAGCGTCTGTTATTTATAAAAAACATTCAAAACCTGGTCCTTCATGCAGCTTCACTGAGTAAGAGGACTATTCATTAACCCCTGAAATCAGAGCAATACTAAAGTAATGTCTGAGATGTACAGTCCCTTGAAAGAATATTTATACCCATTTTTCCACATTTTGTCAAGTTAAAACCACAACGTTAACCAATAAATGTGTATGGCAATAAGTTGTAAAGGTTTACAGTCACAAATCAGGATGTTCTTCTAATTTACTAGGATTTCACTGACCTAAGAATACAGTTTTTGTCAGTCTTTAGTAAAATGGAAGAATTATCTTTTTTACTGTCATAACTCTACCTGTATATTCATGGATACATTTTTTTCCACAATTCACCCATTTAAATAAAGACTTACATCATTATTTGCACACCTGGATTACATCATGCCTCCTGCAATGTTTAATCAGGCCTCCAGCTTTCTACTCTGCACCTTTAGAAACAGCATAAGTAAATGTGACAAAAGCCGAGCTTAAACCTCTTCCTTCATTAAGATTTTCCTCCTAAGCCACTAACAACTACTTAGACACTCCGTCAGCAAGCTTTCTCCTGGTGGATGTTTACACTTAACCACAGTCACCACAGCAACTATGGCAGCTGGCAGAAACATGAGAGCGCAACTAGCAAAATGAAAGCAAGAAGAGAGAGAGGAAATCCGGCTGATGGCCGTCTGAGACCCCTGATGACAGACCGAGATAAAAACGTCTTCGAACACACAACCTGACAAAGGGAACAGCTCGTCTTTGTCTCACAAAATAGAAAGGTGTAGGTCTACTGCTTTTATACATTTTTAGCTAAATGCCTTTTATAGTCTTACAGTAAAGCTTATTTAAGTGTTTTGTTTTGCACAACTGGACATAAAAAGGGATGTTTTTCCAAAACACAACCGTTGCTCTGTAACTGTTTTCCAGTTAAAGCACAACTATATAAGCATAGCTGCTTATAATCAATGGTTTTACAATAAAGTGTTAAAGATTCATTGAACAACTGAGTCAGTAAAATAAATAACTCGGCCTGAACACTTGTTTGATAGGATGAATAAGTCCAAAGTGTCTTGTACTTCAACAATATCCAATCATCAACTGAATGAAACAGTGGTCATTTGATGCTTCACTACTAATTGATTCCTTGTTTCAACAAACCTGTTCCGAAAATCTGATTTTCTAATCTAATTTCATGTAATCAAAACACAGTTTCAGTTAAAGTCCAAGCAGCGTTAGAGAACTCCACTTTCTAGTTTACATCCATAACACAGAACCCAGTGAATTTAGATTTCTTGTATGTGAACACGCTTGTCTGTCATTATGCCTCATTTGCAAAGACTTATTTAGAGTTTTATCACTATATCTTGAGACTGTAAGCAGTTTGTAATGTTGAAATATAGGCTTTAATTTTAAAAGCTTAAAATTAAAAAAAATTAATTTACGTTTTTTGTGCTTTTAGAATTAAACTGAATGTCCCCGATTATTTCTATTTTGCTTTTCTACTTTTTTGTCTCTCTCATAACATTTTTTGTGTGTGTGTGTATAAAGAGCCACTATGATTTAATATTTAATTTGACCAACACAGAATTTCACATCTTTTCTGCTCGGGTAACTTACTGTGATCTGTGCACCATTCCCCAACTACTTTATCAAGCTCTACTTATCCATAGTAACCTTTAATCCTTTGAGAACCACTGTCTTTTTGCCCCTTTGTGACACGATCACAATATAAGTTAGGTTGACCTTGCAAGATTGTTTATAAAATAAAAAATGTATGAGGTTATGGTCGAATCATAAATAACTAATATTCAATCCACAAAGTCAATACATCTGTTAATCATATCTCGTTCTTCGCCTGCAAATATTTGATGCAATAATTGATCATTGATCAGGAATCATAATGTCATACCTGATCTGTTTTAATTGTAAGAAGAGGAACAACAAATGCAAAAAAATAAAAAATAAAAAAAATATTCAAAATGGGGATGTAAAGTTCACAAACTGACTTTTTATGCTTGCAGCTCACCTGTGGCAGTAATTCGTTAGGTTTAGGTGTTGGTTTGTTGTCTGAGTGTCAATCAGTCGGAAAATTCATTAAACCTTCATTTGAATTTATGCACAACAGAAAAAAAAAACAGGTGTTTTCCACTAATGGGCTTAAGTCTGCCTCACCAAGCAACTATATTCATGAGATTAATACACCTACTGATTGTTCTAAAAAACAATAAAAACTAGGTTTAACTTACTGTAAAATTATCTAGATTTGTCTACAAAACCAACAAAACTTTAAATCACAGAGCTGCTTGAAACAGGAGCAGTTTTAGCAGATATAGTTTAAACATAAGTAGATGCATTTTTTTGTTGACCAAAGCAAATTAACTGTATATCGAGTCTCCGTCCAACGCTGTCAACATTAACAGTCTTAGCTCCCAAAGATGCAAAAGTCACAGCCAACATTAATACAGATAACCTCCAGTCACACTGATGGGAATTTTACACACATCTCCTTTAAATGTATTGTTAGCAGGCTAATGTGCGTCTAAATCAGCTGCCATAGTTACAGATAAACATTAAGTGAAGCAATGTTTAACAAAACATAAAAAATATTTAGCTGACAGGACCATTAAAATGATTCATGCGTGGTTAAATTCTTTATTAGGGATCCTTTCTGATTATCGATTTTATTCGCGCTGTTGCTTTTATCATCTCTACAATCTCCCTGTGCTACAGAAGAAAGCACCATCCTTATATGCTGTATCTAGAGAAACCTTAAAAAAAAAAAAAGAAACGCACACATGAATGCACTTTGCCTGCTTTAAACATATACCCCTCCTGTCCCCCATCCCAGTCGGACCATGACAATCCCATTCACCCTGGCAATATGTCATCCTTCATCCGATTAGTATCAGCAGCACTTGAGAAACCACAGGCTGCTTGTGGTGAGAAGGTCGCATCTGTTGGCTGAAACAGGGCACGCCTGGCCAATCTCCTGTGGTAGAAGGCAGGAGAAATAATAGCAGGGAGAAACGGGAGGCTGCTGGAGAGCAAACCAGAGATAGAAGAAATCCTACACAAAAAAATAGTAGAAACAACATTTAGGAAGATTTAGGAAGAACATATTCCCCTGGACTCTGGCGTGAGAAGGCAGAAGCATTTCAGAAGCACTTCAGACCGACCGACCCCCCCCCATAACTCTGTTTTACTCCCCTGGTCTTTTGTCTCCCCTCCGAGCCGAAGGGCGTCTTTCAAGAAAAGAAGGATAGAGGTGTAATCCTTAAATACCTCGATGTAATGCTCCTGATGCCTCCCAAGATCCACTTTTCTAAATCCTAAAATACATGTAGTGCATTCAAAAATCCAGATTTCCTCTTAACAATACAGTAAATCTAAAAATATTATTTGGTCAAAAAAAAAAAAAAGAAAAAAACACACTTACATGACCATAACAGCAGACACAATAATGGAGACTGCTACAGTTCATGGCGGGATTAGAAGCACATGTATCAGGAACGTTTTTGTAGATTGGGCGCAAGGTGATGACAGAATTCAAAATGAATGTTTCTTTGAGATAAGAAACAAGAACAACAGCTGATTACTGATTCAATTGGTCTGTAAACTGAATCCACTTAAAGCTCTTACAAAAATGCTGATTTCAATACGGAATAAAATCCTACACTAAAGGTCCTGTGGGGCAATGTAGGTTTCTATATCTAACTAAGACACTTAAAGGGAAGTTCTTTAGAAATGCAAATGATAGAACTGGCGTTCAATCAACCATAACTCCCTCAGCAATCTCTTTATTACCTTATTTTTGACCAATTTACAGAAAACTGTAATCATATTTTCTGTATTTTCTAGTAAATTGGTATTTACTGGCAATGTTTCTTTTTTGTTTGTTTTTTGTCTAGTTATCTTGTATTTAAGTGGCTTTGAAGCAATTCACTTTTTAAACAACCTGTGTGGCACCAAATCATAGTTTTTAGCAAAGGCTTTTGTATATATGCACTATGGTATGGTGCCCTTTCATGGTCATTCATCTTATTAGCAACCTAAGCTACATCATTTCATTCGTAGTGCAAATGTTTTCAGCAAAGATGTAAAGCATGTAGGCATAGAGTTTTTTTTTCATTCAATTCCTTGAGTGTTCATGCTTCCCAGTGAGTTGTTAATAATGAAATATATAAGACGGAGATGCAAAATATACTTTATGGCATCATAATATGTAATAATAATTTTAAAATTATTTTAAAACAAGTGTATTAGAAATAAAAATGATTATGCATCACTTGTGAAATTATTCCTTTAAAAAAAAAAGAACCTTTTTCTGAGCTTTTTAGTTCACAAATAAAAGGAGAGATGGAGTAAGACCACCACAAACACTGAGGTGAAATCATTATGAGTCACTCTCACTCTAATCCAACCAGTTGATTCATTTAAGAAGTTTTATAAATGCATGCAACTTTAAAATAAGATACTTTCATTACCAATTCCAAATATCTTTCTCAATCTCCGTATTATTATGCTGCCTTTAGAAATGCAGCTGCATTAGCTGTGCTGACCAAAGGCCTTGAGACCAAACGCATAAATTTGTCACTCAAGGCATCGGTTGTCCTTCGCTTTTTCACGATGTCACGATAACTTGACTGTGACGAAAGATCATTTGCATGACAGGTTTTGTTTTACAAAACCAAAAATCGAATTTCTTTCTCTTTTTTTTTAAAAAAAAGACCAAAATTACCCGATGTGTATTTTAAAGACACAATCTCTTTGTTTAGGCCACAATAAGACTTTAATCCTGCGTCAAAAGACTCAGATTGTGGGAAATCGCGAGCTTCTTCTCTGTTTTAGTCTGTTTGGACATGTAGCAGTTTGCCTCTGATTCGGTGTCCAGATGACATCAGACAGGACAGATCGTTGTGCTCATAGGGTAAGCTGCTCAACGCTCACTCGACAGAGCAGAGAGCAAGATAAACAAAATAATTGTTTAAGAGCTGCAGATATGAAAAAGAAAAAAAAAAAAAAATGGCACCAAATTAGATGTTATGTTATGTTTCGTTTCAGCTTCTATATTATGATAAAATATGCATTTCAATCTGCTGAGAAAAACTTTATCTGATCATAAAAAACCAAATACTTTTGTACAGTATTTTTCACAATATTAGGAATGTTTAATAAGGTGTGTTTAAAGAATAATTGTATGATGTTAAAAAAGCTTAATGTTGAGTAGAAAGAATTAAACCAGAAACTATTATTACCTCTGCCAGAATAACTAAAAAAAAATCTTATAAATTTATTTTCTTTTGACAAGAAGTTATATGTGAAGTTTTTGAGAAGCCCAAAACGCCACAGAAACCTGAGTTGAATTTGGAAAATAATCTGTGGAGGGAAAGAAAGATTAGGATGATGGGAAGGAGGCCTTCCAACCTCACAGATCAGGTGCTCATCAGGAAAAAAAAATAATTAGTGGAAAAAGGTAGAAATGGTGTAATGAGACCAAAGATTTGGTGGTTGATGATAAAAAATGGTGTGAATATTTTTTAACATTTAAATAAAAACAGGTATATCTTCCTAACTGATGCTCCTTCATTGATCATCTTAGATGCCCGCCTCATTTCCTTACAGAAACAAACTTTTTGGTAGAATTAATTTCATTTTTAAAGCTAAAACCATCAGAATTATGAATAATTTTTAGCTTGAGTGTAAAAGTATGCATCCTAGTAGCTTGTAAAAAAAATTACCTTGCATGTCAAATCTTCTTTGTTCTAAAATCTACTTAGCATCTTAAATGTCAACAACAAAGGAGCACGGTCTCCTTTTTGAGGCGAGGGCGCCCAGTCAGAAGTCAATAAGGACGGTCAGAAGTCGCGTCCTGCCGTAACAATGACATCGTCCTCAGCTACACAAAGCCCCGCTGAGTGGTGGCTGCTCCATCCTTGTAGGGGGGAGACAGGCTAAAAACACCACTGGGACCTGCTACCATTGACTGAACAAACCAGAGCTAATGGGGGGCCGCAACGTTCTGCCCTCCATACACACACAAACACACACACCCCACATACAGATACACTGACACAAGCTGGCTTACTGCGACGCCTCCCAAGAGAGCGAGATATAATCAGAGAGATTGGTGGCAGGCTGGGGAAGTGGAGCAACCTGGTGCATAGCCAACAGGGACACGGCTAGCAGGTCAGGCTTCATCATCACAACATGCTTGCCTGGTGGCACACATACACACACAGACTGAGGAGAGAAGCAAAGGAGGGTTGTGTGAGCAGATGGGAAAAAAGTTTCTGCCATAACAAAGAAAAATATATAGTTTAAAACGGATATAATGCAGATTTTTTTTTTCTTTAAACAACAATCCTCATGTTTACACAATGTATTAAAAAAACATAGCTGCTGCAGGATGTGTTGGATGGTTTATCCTATTTGGACCAACAAGTCACTAAGGGATGTGTGTGGGTGGCAGCCACGCATTCAATCCCACCGGGGAGCAGCATAAAGAGGGTCAACAATCCCCATGGGAGTCTTTGTGCTTCTTTCCTACAGAAGGGCATCTACTTCTGAATTCAATAACCAGAGTCAAAATCATTTAACAACAGGAATAAAAAAAACAAAGCAAAAACAGAAGGCTTAGCAGCAACATGAAAGCTAACCATCAAAAATAGATTTAAACATAGAAGGATTAAAACAACAGGTTATAAAGAGAAAACTTAAAACCCGCTGCTTAAACGCAAAGCTGACATCTAAAGCTTAACTCATCATTGTGCCGTCTCATTCGCCATCTAGTGGTGACCTGTTGCAACTGCTTATTTGGTAAGAAGGCTTTTGGCAAAAAAGAACATATTTTATTTCATGTTATAGCAAGTAAAATTTAATTTTTTTTAAATATAAAAATGTGTACTATGATTTTTGTAAACTTAAGAATACTGATTGAATAATAAAAAACTTACACTAAATTATAAAACTAAATTTTACACACTTGACTGAAAACAAGAGTGGGTAGAAATCTTTTTTTTTTATTATAAATTTTCTCCTAAAACTTAATAAAAACAAATTTTGAAAAATGAACCAAAGGCTAAAAAAGCCAGAAAATAAAAAATAAAATAAAAGAGAACACCTTTTTTTTCCCCATACATCCTGATTCAATAGAAACCTCTGTTACTCTAACATTATACTACATGTTGGTTAGTTGTTTTTGAATTAAAGTCTGTGTAAGTGCTGTATGGATTCATGTTATGCTGAGAATACCTTTGCCAGGACAGAGATATAAGTCTTCAGTGCAGTCAAAGTATCTCCTTTGATGACATCTTGGACAGCGAGTTCCACACGCAATGAGTGATGCAGTGCTGACTCCAGGTCTGCCATGTACACCCGGGACCTGGATGTACACACACCAGACAAAAACACACGCAGGAAAAGATTAAGTAATGCCTATAATGAGAATGAACCAAGAGTGTCTTGTTGATACCTGTTGAATGGTCTCCAGGGCTCCTCTGTGCTATTCTTAACCAGCTCCATGGTGACTGGTGGAGGCTTCCCAGAGCGCATCACACCAGGCAGCCTCTGGAGGGCGTAGGAGTAGTAAGTGCGAGCTTCAAAGTTGCTGTGGATGAGAAAGGGTAAATGAAACTAAAACCTAAAGAAATGGTTGAGGAAAGCAAAGAACAGTTCATCAGATACCATCCTGCTTATTAGAGGAATATAAGTGAACTTCAACATCTGGCTGTGGTGACATTGCTTTGTTCTACAGGTGTTAAGATTGTGAAATTTAACAGACATATTTATATCAAATTAATATAGGTAACCTAAAGTATGTATTCTGCAAAGAAATCATTTTTAAAACACTGCAGTTATGCAATTACAAACTGTAATGCACTTAATTCTTTTAAATGTAAAAAAAAATGATTTTGAATATATATGTATACCCTAGTGCAGCACAATACTGCATAAAAAGCATTTTGTGTTTGAACTGCCTCCGGTTTTTATGCCAAACATTTCCATATAGTCAGATTCTAACTATTTCAGGAAATCATTTTGTTATGCTGTTAACAGTAGTTAATTCAATTTAAGATATTTTCATTTTGTGTGGTGTAGAGGAATCAGCAAAGAAGGCTTTTTTTTTTTTTTTTGCTTAAGTACAAAATCCAGTAAAAAAAGAAAATTACAGCACGATTATTATTTTTGCAAAGTTAGTATTTCACCTTACTATAAATTTTCTTTCAACTTTATTTATAAAGTTAAAGATCTCATTTACAGGAGAGTCCTGCTAACATGAACATATAGTTTAAATTTCAAACAAATACATCATCTAAAAAATGTAAAAAAAAAAACACACATGGAAATAGATAAACTTCAAGCAGATTTAAATGCCTTTGAAATAATAATAAAAAAAAACATTATTTACAATTAAACCAATTATTTACAAAAGCAATAATTCAAAAAAATGCCCATATGCTCTATTGTCATGTTTCATTTTTAATAAATCATTGATATTAGCTGTTCAGTTTTAAAATGTATTGTCTGTTGTATTAAACGCTTTTAAAGAAAATTGTTTTGGAATTAAAATATGGAGTAAAGCATGCAATTACTCCTTCCTGTAGCAGATTTAGACTTAATTTTTATCGTTGAGCAAACATGTTTTAAGCAATTAGATGAGCAGCCCAAAGAGCTGCACAGTGGTGCAGTTAGTAGCTCTGCTACCTTTGAGCAAGAAGGTTCTTGGTTCTTTCTTCATGGAATTTCTATGTTGTCCCTCTGTATTCTTGAGTTCTCTCAGGGTACTAATTGACCTTTAAAAATGGTCCTTGGGTATAAATGTGTGACTGTTATTTGTACTCTGTGTCTCTATTTGTCGCCCCTGTAAAGTAATGTATGACCCAGTAAGGATAAATAAGTAGAGACGAGGGATGGATGGATCTCCCAAACAAAATAATATTAACAGCTGTTTATTTTAGACTTTTCTTTTTTTATTGTAAATGTACATGTTATTATTATGAAAATGGCATATCAAAGAGTAATTGATGGTGGTCAGAAGGCCCTGACTGACTAAGTGTACTATAAAGTGCTTTGGACTCCTCCAACTTAAAAAGGTGCCTTATAAGTACAGGCCATTTACTATTTATTTAAAACATTCTCAGTAACAGGTAAAAAAAATCCTTACAGTTATCACAGCAGTCAAACTCTTCTTAAAATTGCTTATCACCTCTTTGAGGTCAAAAGGCCTTATTGCCTTCATCCTAATCTTGAACCCCTTGACTCCAAGCTCAATTCTTTTCTTTAGGCTAAATTCATACAATTCTTCTCATTCAATACTTGACCTTATCAATGTAGTGGTAAAAGCTAAATCCTTGCTGACAGATTCGCAAATGGCCCTTATTCTGAGACTGTAGTCATTCATAGAATAGTTTTTGTTAATTTGCAGCAAGATTTTAAAACTCAACGAGTGCTAATACTTGTTGCTTTATCAGCATAGTTTTTACTGTAAAATACATGCCATTATCTCTAACTTAATCCTGGGCTTCATACATTTACAGCCAAACATTTTTCTCACTTATGAGATTGGTTTTTGGAGCACTGAGCAGATGGTGCAGGTGATTGTGAGAGAGATTGCTGATTATTTAGCCATGCGCAAACCCTGCAAAGTGGAAGCTCAGCCATTATTGTGTTACACCCCCATTTGCTTTCTCTCCCCGTCACAGCGATAGAGAGAGAGACAGAGAGAGAGAAAGAGAAAGCGCCATAGACCTCGAGCTGGATGGTAATAAGCAGGATGGATACTCTGGCCCTATGCTCACTCATGCCAGCCAGGGACTCAATTACACCTGTGTGTCTGGTGGGAGTGTAGAGATGTAGAGGGAAAGCCATTCATCCACTGATCCCCAGGGCCAGCGGGCAGGCAGGCGTCAGGGTGGGCTGAGAGCGAATAGATTCACCTGGGAGCAGCACATTACATGCATGACAAATGTGAGACGCGCTCCCAGTGTGACGAACACACATATCAAAATAACACACACACACACGCTCTGCTCTCCCAGGATCAATCAGATATTCAGCGATGATGGGAGGCCATCTGTCGCCATGAGTGGCCGGGTCTTGTTTGGCAGGTGAAGCCAGAGAAGCAATGGCATTGTTTTCATGCAAGAAATTAAAAACCCTCCCTTCTGTACAGTGATCGAGATGAGGGGGGTGGGAGATGGGGAGAGATGGAGGGTGAATAAATAAATCAGCAATAAATCATTTCCTTTTTGCATTTGTCAACTAAAAAGGACTCCTCTTTGCATGCCAAGTTATTGAAACAGCCAAACAAAGAGGCATAAACAGCAGATGAATTTGCAGGGTGAGGGACGATCAGAGACGCTTTATGACTGTGAATAATGGCAGCGATTTTCATGTTCTGATCCTATTAAAAGGCCAGATGTTTAAAAGTATTTTCATGAATAAGGTTCAGATAATGAGGTTGCAACAAAGCTTTTCGGTAGAAAGCAAAACTGCTGCAAGTAAAACAATGAGGATCCCTGATGTGGGTGGAATCAGATGTTCTCATTGTTGATGGAAAAAAAAAAAACAAGTTTAAAATGTTGGAGATGTTTCTGTGTTTCAGGATAATTTAAACAAGATCTAATATCTGAAAAAAGAAACTCTTCATGTGCTCATGTTGCTTGTTGGGGATGTCCACTCTTTTTTTTTTTTAATTTTGTCTCCACTATAGACCTTTTTCAAGGAACGCTGCCTATAGCCCATGAAGGCCAAATTTATGGAGCACACAATCAACAGTTCGGTCTCTTTGGTTTTTCTTCTAAAATAATCTTCTTCTTGGCAGGTCAGCCAGTTTAATTGAACAGCCATGTTTGTGGTATTTGTTGGTACAGTTCAATCTATTGAAAACATCATTTTATAAATATATCGGTGAAGGTTCTCAGTCATCCAGATGTTGAGCATGGAGGAGTTGGTGCTGGAGGATCTTTAACCAGCACCGGATCCCTGTGCATTTCACACCCGGTAACACCCTTAGACAAAACTGGTCCAACCCAAGGATAAGACATCCAGAAACAAGACTGACAATGTGGTTTATGCGATTCAGTGTAGTGAAGAGTGCA